>CM039674.1:12613680-12855373 GCA_022496015.1 Hordeum marinum
TCACATGTTGGTTCGCAACCTTCCACGCAGTCTGAGTGTTGCCGATGGCGGTTGTAGTTGTTGGTAATTTGTCCCAGTGGATCTGGATCGTTCGCTTCGCCTTGACCTTTTTGACATTTTTTCATTAATGCAAAAATTTGGAAATGTGCATATGTTGAGAAATGCTAGTCTGCTCAGGGTGGCATCCGCTTAGGCCTATCGATGGCACGTGATGAGACTTTAGGATTCGGACACCCATGTGGACTACTCGATGTATAGTTTTTTTAGCAAAAAACAATTTATAGTTTAGAGATAGGGATTTATATGGACCGTACTTAGAGTTAGTGGGCCATGCAGTTCGTCCAAGGACCATGCGTTTTTCCTGATGGAGTACAATCCTCAGCAAAATTGTGCTCCCTCTGTTAGTATTTAGTCCAAATATTAGGTTCAATTAAAGTCACACTTTATAAAGTTTGCACTAGAGACTCTCTGAGAGATGTATGGAGATTAAAATTGGAAGTGGGTGTGACAGGTTAGAATGGATGCTGACTGCTGATAAGCAATTGTTTATGAAATCTTTATATAGAAAGATTATTACTCACAACTGCAAATATCCTCGGAGATTTCTAT
This sequence comes from Hordeum marinum, assembly GCA_022496015.1. Taxonomy (NCBI): domain Eukaryota; kingdom Viridiplantae; phylum Streptophyta; class Magnoliopsida; order Poales; family Poaceae; genus Hordeum; species Hordeum marinum. The sequence continues at coordinate 12,614,290 of CM039674.1, forward strand.
GAAAAGTCAAGGTAGCTGCTAAAATCAAAGTCTTCATGTGGCTAGCCAATAGAAAATCTATATTAACTAGAGACTCCTTGCTAAAGAGGGGATGTAAAGGAGAAAAAAAATGTGTGTTTTGCGGCAAAGATGAAACTGCTGATCATTTTTTTTAATTGCTCTGCTGCCTCTTTAGTTTGGTCTTTATTGAAATCTGCTTTCAACTTGAATTCAGTTCCATCCTCTTTTGATTGTATGGGGAGATGGATTAAAACCTTCAACAAGAATGATAAAAAATTGGTCCTAGTGGATATCTCCTCACTAATGTGGACTTAGCGGAAATTTTGGAATGGAGTAATCACTACTTGGAAAAAGCCTATAGGTGCAGATTTAGCAGTAGCGTGAGTTAGAGAAACACGCTACTGCTCCAGACTTAGCTATAGCATAGGTGAATAAAATGCGCTACGGGTATGGTTACCCACCCGACTATGCATAGTAGCAGCGTGCTTCACGGAAGCGCTGCTGATAAATCTATAATAGTAGCGCTCTTATCCTTCCCGCGCTATTGCTAATCTACCCTTATCCTCTTCCCCTCGCCCATGTAGCTCACTCTCCCTTCCACAATGTCTCTCTCCTGCTCACACGTCGTCGCCGCCGTTGCCGTTGCCGCACTGCGGTCTCCTCCATTGTCGTAAGCCACCTCCCCCCCCCCCCGCCCTCCTCTTGCCTCCATCCTCGCCCCCCCTCCATCCTCCGCTCCTTCTCCCTCCTCCGACAGCTGCCCCTTATCCTCCCTGGCCCTCACCCTCATCCCCCATCCATCCTCTCCCTTCTCCCTCCTCCGGCCTCCGCCCTTTCTCCTCCTCCGGTCGCCGACCCTCCTCCCTCCACTTCCCTCCCTCCCTCCTCCCTCCACTCCCCTCCCTCCCTCCTCCCCTGTTCTTGTAGAAATTGTAGTAAAAATATTAGGTCTAGAACTTCCCTCCATTCTTATAGAAATTTGTAGTAAAAATATTAGGTCTAGAGATTCGTAGTAGAAAAATTAGGTCTAGAACCTCCCTCTATTCTTGTAGAAATTTGTAGTCAAAATATTAGGTCTAGAAATTTTTAGTAGAAAAAAATTAGGTCTAGAAATTTTTAGTAAAAAAAATAGTTCTATTTGGACAAGTGTCTATGTTATTGCAGGGAACACCTTTGAGTGGCCTATGTTTTGGCACAATGGTGATTCATTCCATTCCGGATTTCAAGCGCTCGATATATCCTATTTTTAGAAACGGCCATGCCAAAATTTTGGCATGACTTGTGCTAGAAAGTAGGAAATATCGAGTGTCCTTGATTTGGTAGAACAAGAATTAGATGGCATTCCGGAAAATCATAGGCCATTAGTCCATAAATGCAATGTTAATTGACTTACGCTTATTAGGGAACTTTCAGTCCGTCGAAGCTCTTTCTGTGACTTTCATGTCTGTTCTTGATGGAGGAATCCCGACTGTTGTCGCGGGGGTCGTTTCCCCCTTCTTCTTATTCTTGCGATATATGCCCTGGTATAATCCGCGAGAGAATAAGAGGAAGCAACCAACACCGACAGTCAAAATATCAGAGGAAGAATCCCAACAGTTGTCATGGGGGTCGCTTCCTCCTTCGTTCCCGTGTGCTAGAGATTTTGGTAATGCATGCGGGAACGAAGGAAGGAGAGACCATCACCGACGGTCGAAATATTAGTGTGAGGGAGTGTCCACCAACACACACCGCCGTATCAATGTGAGAGAGTGTGCACCATATACACCATGAGATATATATGTCGTCGATTTTAATCTTTGAATCATGAGCACAAGAAATGTCTGACGATGAGGGGATCCTGAGTGTGATTACTACGACGACGATTGGGGTTTGTGCGACAGGCCTCATTTGCAAAACGGTAGGTTCTTCACCATCAAGCTGGACGAGACCTTCGATGTTTTTACGTTATGCAACGATGACAAGTATTTTCTCATAATTAATCACGACCTGTGTTTCTTTGCTTCAACGTGTAATTTTCGTTTTTTTACAATTCGACTAGTGCATACCCTTCCATGCAAGACGGTATGTCTCGGGGAAGCTCAGTTTCCAAGAAGTGGAGAATATGGAGACGAGGAGAGCTCACCTGAGGACTAAACAAGGTTTCACATTTAGGGTTAAACTGTACAATGCAGTTAATCACTCGCGTTTTGGTTGCTCAAATTGGAAAGCTCTAGGCAAGGCATATGGATTTCAGGAGGATATGTAGATAACCTTCGATATTCGTCCTGAAAATGACATTGATGGTAACAATGACATTTGGGTGGATGTCGATATGCTTCCAGTTTTATCTCCATTTGAGTTTGTCAACCATATTTGTTAAATAATTTGCATTGTTTATTTAAAAATAGTTGGTGTTCATCCATACTTAACTTGTTTATTTTTCATTAACAGCTTATCTCTCTTCTTAAAAAAAACTCAAAAGATAGTCGACGAGACCTACTACAGTCCTGGTTCAGATCTAACTTGGTTGGAGAAAAATCATCTGATCTCATTTATTGACGTTGTTGATAATTTTAAGATCAATTATGAAGATATTGACGAAAGTTATTTTGAATACGTGCCTCTAGTGCACAAGTTGAACCATAGTAACTTCCATGTAGATAGCATGGTAATATTATTTTGTACTATTATATCATTAACTAGTTCATCTTTTGCATACATAATTTTTTCTTAAGCAAAACTAGATTGCTAACTCTGTTATTATTATGTTCTTCAACAGAAATTTCTGTCAGAGGTTGTGCCTAAACTGATGTTTATAGAAGGTAATTATTTGAATGTTATCAGTTTACGGCCATAATGGCCTACATGTTTTCACAATGCATACTCGCTTTCTAGAAGGGATGGAAGCCTTAAACTCAAAGGATTTAGCAAAGTAATGAAAGACCGCAGACAACCACTTGGTGGAGACACGAAGGATTTGTGCAGGCCACATATTGGAGATAGGTGGATCTCTATTCTTCACAATGGAAAGAGAGGAGCTTACCTGTTTTATGCTATTTTACCTAGGAGAGATAGTATGTGCTAGCTAAAAGAGAGGACATTTTCTTGTTTATGACATTATGTAGTAATGGGTAACTTGTCATGAGTTTTTAGATGATCAAGATGATGATAAGTTGTTATGTGACTAATGATGAGAAGTTATTAGATGACATAGATTAAATTAAAGTGGATGGATGTAAGTGACTAAGTTGGGTTATTAGGAAAATATGATGTTACGACGGCACACAAGTCCTTTCATTCGACATGCCGTTGTAACATCATACTTTCCTACTAATTCAACTTGATCACTTGCAACTATCCACTTTAATCTAAATGTTGTTTTTTGCATAATTATTATTGTTGTTGTGTATTAATATGTATAACCATGTGTAAATACGATATATGAATAAAAAAATACACGTGATTAAGAGTGACGAGGGAACAAAACCTCGCTGCTAATAGCTATCAGTAGCACGGGATGGGATCCGCGCTACTGATACGTCTATTACCGGTAGCGGGGGACGGCCCACACTACTGCTAACTGTTAGTTGTAGCGTCATAGCAGTAGCATGGCTCTCGACGCTACTGATACGAAAAAAAACGCACTACTACTAGGATGTTTCCTAGTAGTGAATATTTGATAAGAACATTTTGAATGATCCTTTGATTCTGATCAAGATTATTTGTCTATTTTGCAGATAAAGGAGCTAGACAGAAAAATATTGCAATTGGGAACAAGAATGCTAGAACATGTAGCAAGTGAGGTGTACATGTCTTCCGAGGGGTTCATGTATTCGGTGCTGTGATTGGAGAATGGTTGAGCTTGAAGACACGCGAGTGTAGCTGACACTCCCCTGGAAGATGGACATGTTGAGTGCTCTTTGTTCTTGGTGTTCTTCTCCTAGTTGCTTAGATGTATACATTTCCTTGTTGGTTCTTTAAAACTCTGCTTTTGCTGGTCTATAAGGAGTCTTAAGGTGGATCTCCTCAACTCTTCCCTCCCTCTGGCCGCTGCGTCGGTGTAGGGAACTTGGAGGCGATGATGGAGTTGCTACGGTCCTTCTTTTGCTGCATGTTCCAAGCTGGTAGGTTTAGTTGCTTTAGTTAGTAGTTGGTTCTTGTAATCCTGAACTGGACTGGTTGATTTCTAGTAACGGAAATTGAAAGGGGTGAAAGCCTTTCTTTTTCTCAAAAAATAAAAATATTTGAACTAGTTTGTAGAAAATAATATATACATTTACATTGACAAATCTATATGATGTGAAAATATATTCAATGATGAATGGATGGTATTGATTTGGTGATGATATTACTATATTTTTCTACACACTTATTAAATGTTTATAAAGTTTGACTGAAGTTTATAGTTTAGAGATAGGAATTTGTATGGACCGTATTTGGAGTTAGTGCATGGGCTACACAATTCGTACGAGGACCCATGTTTTTTGTCCTTGATGAATAAAAACTCTACTTCCCTCGTTTGTATTTTGAAAACGGGATATATTAATATGACGAAGATATCAATAACACCCAGCCTTTGCACCTACAAGATGTACCTAAAGACATCCAAGATGCACACAACCAACAAAGTAAATAAAAAAGAAAACAAGAAAAACAAAGGTCCCGCCATAGTGATCAACTCCTCTCAATAGCAGCACTCCTACCACCACCAAATACAACACCCGGGAAAAAATAAAAGGTCTCCAAAAACAACGCCTCCAAGAAAGGAACAGTGCACAAGCGTCGTCGTTGCCTGATCCAAGATCTTAGGTTTTCACCTTGGAGAAATTCTGCGCTCTCAAAACAATTTCTTCAGCAAGGCAATCGCCAGGCACAACCAATGAAGGTCAGACCTTATGTTTTCACCCTGAAAGATGACTCGGTACCCGAGGAGTACCACCAAAGATGAAATCCACCAGTGTTGTTGCCCTCACTTATCACTGCTGCTCCTGACAGTTATCTAACACCTGGCTGATTCCATTGCCTCAAGGCTCCGTCTGTGTAATTGATCCTCCTATCACGGCCACCATGACCTTCTCCACCGCTGTCTCCATCGTGGAAATCGAGAAGCCGACATGTCCCAAAGTGTCATCACCAAATAGAGCTTCGTGATACGCCCTCAGAACCTCATAGGCTGATATGGACATGCACGACCAGAAATTAACCAATCCAGATATCCTGAGCAAAATATCCGTTGGTCGTTCCGGAACACGTTGATGGACTTGTCAAGAAGGACCGATCATATAGGACGTTGACGTGATGTGAGAAGCGCACGAGGACCACCACCTTTATCATCACGGAAGCAGACCCCCACGCCACCGTGATCCAACCTGTCGCCGCCAGGCCAGGTGCCGGCACCACCACGGTGCCTAGCAGCCAATGTCGTGACGCACCACCACGCCATACTGGAGTAACGTCCGAGAGTCATCGCCCCGCCGAAGCCCATCTGGACCGCGTGAGATCGGTGCCCACATCCGCAGTAACAGGGGCATCCCCGCCGTGAAGCAGCCGTGCCTCCACTCTCAACTCCGGCTCGTGCTCGCCACCAGGATCCTGCCGCTCCTTGTAGCCGGATCATCATCAGACCACGAGCCTCTACCGTCCGAGGAGTACGGCGCCACCACGCACGGGAGGAAGCCGCCGAGTCACCCCACCCGGCCCGCGGTGGCCACGTGCTAGCAGTGCCTCCCACACCTGCGCGAACGCATGCAACCACCAGCCCGAACTCAGATCTGTACGACAACCGCTAGCTCCACGCAATTGTGCGCCCGTAGAGGACCACCTCCCCGCGTCGCCCCTGACCTCCAAGCAGTGCAACCGCGACACAGGGAGTAGATCCACTCCGCGTGCCCTGCTAGCCTTCGTGCCGCCGCGCAAGCCGACACCTCCGCTTGAAAACGGGCATCCCGCACCACCCAACCCAAGCGAGAGGAGAAAGAAGACCGCCCCGTCGCCGCCGGCGCCGCGAGGCCTTTGGCCGGCGACGCCCTCCGGCGGCGGCGAGGGGAAGAGAAGTGATGGAGAGTGGTGTCTGACGGCGGCTAGGTTTAGCGCTCGGGCCGCTTGTGGGAGCGACCTTTATACGTTTACCTAAATACCTCCGTACCTTAACTCTCTCGTTTGTATTTACTCTACATATTAATTTTGACTGAAGTCACACTTTGCTTGATCTAGTTCCTAGAAAAAATATATTTACAATGATAAATCTATATGATGTGAAAATATATTCAATGATGAATGCAATGACAGTGATTTAGCGATGTAAGTATATATTAATATTTAAAAAAAACTTGTTAAATTTTTATAAAGTTTGTCTTTAGACAAACGTAGTATGCAGACTTGCAGAGTAAATAAAAAACAAAGGGTTTCCGCAAAAAAAAAAAAGGAGTTTGGTGAGGTTGTCAAGACCAAGTTATCGCCGTGACCAGGACGTCCTCACTCTGCACATGTTCTCCTCTTCAAGAGACAGCGTTAGCTATGAGGACGCTGGCGACAAAGAGCTGGGAGGAGTCGAAGCTGCTATGGCGTCTCGCCTTCCCGGCGGTCCTCACCGAGGTGTTCCAGTTCTCCATCGGCTTCGTCACCGCCAGCTTCGTCGGGCACATCGGCGTCGTCGAGCTCGCCGCGGTCACCGTCGTCGAGAGCATCCTCGAGGGGTTCGCCTACGGAGTCCTGGTAGGTACACCGCAGGCAGAGAGATTAAATTGACCTCCATGCGTGCTACAGATCTGACTAACAATCGTGCGTACGGTGCGGCAGCGCAGTTCGGCATGGGCTGCGCGCTGGACACGCTGTGCGGGCAGGCGGTGGGCGCCGGGCAGCTGGACTTGCTGGGCGTGTACGTGCAGCAGTCGTGGATCGTCTGCGGCGCCGCCGCGGTGGCGCTCACGCCGGCGTACGCCTTCGCGACGCCGATCCTGGGGTCCCTCCTCCGGCAGCCGGCCGCCGTCGCGGTCGCGGCCGGGCCGTACGCGCGGTGGGCGATCCCGCGGCTGCTGGCGCACGCCGCCAACTTCCCGCTGCAGAAGTTCTTCCAGACCCAGAGCAGAGTGTGGGCCCTGACCGGCATCACCGGCGCCGCGCTCGCCGTCCACGTCGCGCTCACCTACGTCGCCGTCAACCGGCTCGGGTACGGCCTCCGTGGCGCGGCCGTCGCCGGGAACGTCTCGTACTGGCTCATCGACGCCGCGCAGTTCGCCTACCTGGTCAGCGGCCGGTTCCCTGACGCGTGGAAGGGGTTCTCCGTTCTCGCGTTCAGGAACCTCGCCGCCTTCGTCAAGCTCTCCCTCGTGTCCGCCGCCATGATCTGGTTTGTACAATTTTTTCCGGTTGAGCAGATCCATACTTTTACATGATTTTTCATAGATTTTGTAAATTGATTTGGGAAAGCTTGGAGTTCTGGTACTACGCCGCACTGCTCATTCTGGTGGGCCTCCTCAAGAATGGCCAGCTCCAGCTCGATATCATGTCAGTTTGGTGAGTGTTTCCTCCTTTTTTCATTTTGCACGCCTCTATATTTTCTAGTAATTACAAGAACCATATTGACATGGAGAATTAATCTGAAAGCATCAACTACGAGTTCTGGACCATGATGGTGGCGCTGGGCTTCAGCGAAGCAGTCAGCGTCAGGGTGTCCAACGAGCTGGGAGCGAGCCGAGCCATGGATGCCAAGTTCGCGGTGGCCGTGGCGGCGATAACATCGGCACTCATCGGGGCCACATTCATGGCCGTCTTCTTCATCTGGAGGAGAAGCTTGCCGAGGATCTTCAGCGACGACGAGGACGTGGTCCAGGGAGCGGCGAGGTTGGGGTACCTGCTCGCCGTGACCGTCTTCTTCAGCAGTGTCGGGCCAGTGCTCTCAGGTAATTAATTAACACACCACCCAGAGGGTTTATGGCCTTAGATACCATGGCTATCAGGTATCAAACTTCACCTCTAAGGCGTTGCTCCTTTGTGAATTCGCAGGTGTGGCTGTAGGGGCAGGGTGGCAGCTGCAGGTGGCATTCGTGAACATCGGTTGCTACTACTTGGTGGGCATTCCGGTCGGGATCCTGCTTGGATTCAAGCTCAAACTTGGTGCATTGGTATGTTCAAATCTACTTCCTCGGTCCCAAAATTCTTGTCTTAACTTTGCTTAGATACGAATGTATCTAATCATATTTTAATGTTCTGTATCTAAACAAATCTAAGATAAAAAATTTAGGACAAAGGTAGTATTTAGCATGTTGATCGGCAGGTTCTTGGACGAACGGAAGAAGAAATTATCTGTTGTTCAAATCATGATATGGATGCAGGGGGTATGGACGGGCATGTTAACGGGCACCTTGCTCCAGATGGCGATACTTCTTCTCATCATCAAGAGAACAGAGTGGGAGAAACAGGTGAGCACATGTTCTATTTCGAAAAGCAAAGATCCTCAGTTAAATTTGTTGGTATTTCCTTTGTTCAGTTTTGTAAGACGTTTCAGACAGCCTGTTTTGTACAGTACTATTTTAGGCAATGTCTGAATGTCTAAAACATGTTATAAAAACATTTTGCTAATCCTCAGTTATGTACCTTAATTAAACAAGAAGAATCTTGTGCTATTACAGGCCATGTTGGCAGCGGCGAGGATCAAGGAGGTTGGAGGGCAGGATGAGGACCAGCCATTGACCACAACGGCATGTAGAGAGGAGGATCAAATGAAAATTATAGAGTTGGAGTGTAAAGAACAACTAGTGTAGAAGTTCATCGGTTCTCCCGTGCTTGCATGGATCATTGATCAAAGTTGTCAAATTAATAGTAGCAAGGAAAGGGCTTAATTATGTGGCCCATTTCACCACTGTCACAGTACTATTATTTCTCTTTTCTTTTCCGACGGCAGGCAGAGGCAGGCAGGTGGACCGTAGTTTCAAGGAGGAACGAACGTAGTACAGAGGAAGGCATCAAGTTCGGCTGGTAAAATTTGGTGGGAGCTGCATTGAATTTATGGAGTTTGTTGCGTTGTACGGGCCTTTATGGGCACGCTGTTGTGACAAAGGCCAGCTGCAGAACATGTTGCTGCCTGGAAGGGTACAGTTGCAGATCCTCCAGCGACGCTCACGGCCCCCTGCATCACAATTCACAACTCTATCCATCATGCATTTCAAAGCATAAAGTAAAACAGAGCATTACGGTAAGGACGATGACATGAAATAAATGATATATTTGTTGAGAATATAGGCAATTTTTCGATCAGATTAATTCACGAAATAATAACTAACATGACATTGACATAAGCGCAAACATACTGATATTCAAACATGCAAACACGTACTACGATAACAGTAGATGTATCTACGCATAACGCTAGTAGTGCTACAATTAACATAAACAGGAGCGGGATAAACGTGTTATACCCTCCAATAGGCCAGTTGGCCGTAGCAGCAGCATTGGCGGCGGCGACATCCTCGGCCGCCTTCTTGTCGGCTTCGAGCTTCATAGCAGCAGCACGGTTGCCGTCGGTTGGGGACGACATGACGAAGACGACACGAATGTAGATGAAGTAGACGAACGAAAGCGAGAGTCGCGTAGTCGCTCCCCGAAAACCTAATTGCCCCTCTCCCCGTACAGGACCTGGAGAGGCGTGGTTTCGGAGGCCTGCTCTCCCGTCGACCGTGTACGCGGTGAACGAGACGTAGTCGCCGGCGGCAGCAAAAGGAACGACGTGGGCGGAGCGCGTGGAAGCAGATGTGATCGGGTGGGGAGATGTGGGCTGGACCCACGTCCGAGTCGGTAGCCCACGATCCAACGTCTCAGATCGTGGCGTTACGTATTCTCCGTTCCCGACCGGCAAAAATAAGCGCCTAGGTATGAGCTCGGCTCGGCTCATTCCCGCAATGCAATGCAAGGCGCGTCGTGACGAGGCGAGGCGGGCGGCGGAGGAGGAGTGCGCGAGGGCCTCTTCACTTCTCATGCTCCAATAGCATGTGGAAGAGAAACCCTTATAAAGAGGTGCAACTCCTTCTCCACTAGCAAGGTGGGACTAAACTTCCCACCCCCCTTGGCATGCCACCTACATGGGCCCTTAAAGATTTTTCCGGAATTGTCTTATGGGCCTAAAGCCCATCTCAGATTTAAACAATCCCCCACCAGATCTCAAGGGCCCATTTCATCCTTTGTTCCAATTACTGTTTTGATATACCAGTATTTCATTGAAGACCTGTTAAGGTTGAGCTTCACCTAGAACAAGTAGCTACACTTCTTCACAACTGAACAATGGACTATGCCTTGAATTGTTAGTTTGGCATCAAAAAGTTTCACCACAAGTCCTACTAGTACTAGGCTGCCGAAGGCTGACCCCTCGGGTGGAGCATATTAGTCACACTCCTGGCCTATTCGTGAGCTTACTAGATATCACCCAATCTCATAGATCGTGACCAGCAGTCGGGCTCATATAGGTGTGTTCCTCCAAAGATCGCTCTGTAGGATAGCATCTTGCTTACATATAAGCTTAAGAACACATTAAGACGATACTCATCCTACCATACAGTATCCGAGAGTATTGCAGCTCCAACGGAGTGGGTTAGTAAGTAAAGTTACTCTCCTCAGTTCACCACTGGCTTGTTTTCCTAGGTCCTACTTCACGGGATCTCTGATCACATAGGTTGGGTTACTACCATGGCAACTCATGTGGGTCTCATACCCATCTCCCTCGATGCATTATCTATCACCACACGTCATAGCCCTTTAGTAAAGAGATCTGCCAGATTCTTAGCCGTTTGGATGTAATCCAACGCTATCACTCCGGAGCTTCTTAAACGTCTGACAGCTTTCAATCTCATTCTTATATGTTTATTGGACTTCATGTTGTCCTTTGAACTCTTCACTTTGACAATGACTATCTAGTTATCGCAGTTCATAAGGATAGACAAAACCGGCTTCTCAACCACTGGCAAGTCCATCAAAAGATCTCGAAGAAATTCTGCTTCGACACCAGAGGTGTCTAATGCTATTAATTCTGCTTCCATTGTCGATCTCGTTAAGATCGTTTGCTTGCAAGACTTCTAGGAAACAACGCCACCACCAAGGGTAAACATATACCCAGTAGTGGCCTTCATCTCATCAGCATTCACTAGTAGAAAAAGGTTCATTTGTCCTGGTTCGTAAGGCCCATTTGTCCCGATTCTGGAACCGGGACTAAAGGGTCGGGACTAAAGCCCAAAACCTTTAGTCCCGATTTGCTTACCAACTGGTACAGAAGGGGCTCCACGTGGCCGGTGCTGGAAGCCCAGGCAGGAGGACCTTTAGTCCTGGTTGTAACACCAACTGGGACCAAAGGGCATCCACGCATCAGCATCTAGCAGTTGCTGGGTTTTTTTTGAAAGGAAGGGGGGTTAGGGGGTTTTGGACGGTTAATTTAGGGGTTTTATATTGTTTTATCTAGCTAATTAATAGAGAGAAGTGTCCTCTCTTTCTCCGTGCTTGCTCGATGCTAGCTACTATAGAGAGAACTCGACACGCTAGCTAGTAAGCAAATGAAGGAACCATTAAGTACAGAAGATCGTCATGAACATATAGAGATAGAAGTGATCGACCTCTCTTTCTCCGAGAGATTGGTCGTATAACAAGTTTTCGTATATATATATATCCGACGCTACTAGCTACATATATACAATATAAGATCTCTTACAATCCCTAACATATAATATCAACTTCCAGATGGTATTCTCCGGCTTTATTTATGACATGGTTAAGAAAGAATCCCGCCAATTCTTCTTGAATTGCTCGTATGCGATCATGTGGTAGGAGTTCATCCCGCATCTGCCACATCTAATTTGAAGAAGGGGGTCAATACATATATATGGTAATAAAATAAAATTGTGAATATTATTGCTTACGCACTTGAAATTGTTTTTCAGAGTAGCCCCGCTTAGGGGTCGTTGCATTGTAGATGAACTCGCAAATGTAGTATCCATAAAAATCATTCTCGGTTTCCTGCAACAAGCACTTTACGAAAAATAGAGTTCAATCAAACTGATAATCAAGCATGATAAATGGTATTGATGAAACTAGAATCAATGGGAGATGCGCGGAACTAGCTAGTGTACTTATTTTTGGGTGTGTAAATCGCAGCTCCCCCGGCAGTGCCGGAACAATTGTTGTGAACTCTTTCCAAACCCTGCCAGACAAAGAAAATAATTACTTGATATCAGGAAATGAACAAAGTTGCCGATATGATGCGATAATGATCGATTGAACTTACTTCTGGAGAATTTCAGTCATGTCCGCATAATCCTAGGGATCTTCTCGTTTCGAGTATAAGGCGATTACTACTCCCCGCTCAAGCTGAATCTCTAGCAGAATAAAGTAGAAACTGCACACACATGCATAACTCATCAATTACATTACTATAAACCTCGAGTAATAAGGAAAACCGAATATGCACAAGACAGTAACACTCACTTGAAGTGGTAAGAAAAGAGTATTGTCCCTTTGTTTTTGATTTTTAAGCAATGATTGTAGCAAGTTCTCCTCGGTTTGTGTGGCATGCTTTTGAAAATTATACTCATGTATGACATTTGGGTTAATGAACCCAATGTCATAGATTTATGCTTTTCTGCATTCGACGACCTTCAATCTGCATAATATAGTGAGGATAATTATATATACATGCAATGAAAGAGCTCAGCTATATACATAGAGAGACTTAATTATAGAAGTAGTACTTACAGACAGTAGCAAGTCACGATTGTTTTGTCGAGGGCCTTTTGATTGTATAACTGGAATATCTCCTCAAATTTAACATTCAACAGTTCCATTCCAACGAGGTCGTGCTCCTCTTTAACTGACAGTATCAAAGAATCCTTCCCAGACTCGCGACAGGTTTTCATGTACCATTCATGGAATTTTCGCATCATCGTTGTTAGAGGAGGATGATCAGGTTTGACGAGAGGCCGCTTGTGCCGGTAATGGAATTCGTCCACCTCCAACGGCTTAAACTATACATCATCACTCAGGTAATCACCAGGTTTGGTACCGGGAACCATCCCCGGATGATTAGTGATGATATCGCTAGACACCTTGAGCGGGGGGCACGATTGGTTCGCCTATTCGCCGAGCTGGAGAATTTTTTCCCACTTCTTCGTTTTGCTAACCTTGCATCACTGGAAGTACTTCCCGACCGCCGCGCATCTTGATATGTCTTTTTAATACAACGGTCAAAGTTGGAATCCGGCGGAGGCGGTGGTGGTCGCTTCAGGGCATCGATAGTGCGCATCGCTTTCACCGGATCTATATTCTCCTTCGGAGGTGGTGTTTTCTTTGCAAAATGGGCCCTCAATTCGGCCTGACATATCTCCTCGTTTTCAGACTCGGTCCAGACGGAGAAGAGGCGGAGTTTTCTTTGCGAAGTAGGAGGCGGAGTGCCCCCACGCGTCGGAGGAGATGGAGAAGAGGCGGTGTGCCTTGATCACTCGCCGGAGGAGGAGGAGGAGGAGGAGGAGGAGGAGGAGGTGGAGGAGGAGGCGGAGTGCCCTGATTCGCCTGAGAAGAAGGAGGAGGCGGAGGCGTCCAGTTTGGAAGCTTGATGTACTCCTTCTGCAATAGACATGTACTCCTCAGGGCACGAACCAGCTTATTCTCTCCTTCACCTGTACAGTGGTGAAGCTCGAGCTCCTCAAATTCCGTCATTACTTCATCCACCATCACAACAGCATAGCCATGTGGAATCGGACGGCAGTGAAAAGTTCCATTAGGTTGAGGAGGTGCAACAGAGCCGACAGCCGCCTTGAAAGTGAGGTTCCAGCATTTCGTCATAAGCTCGCAATGTTGAGCCTCCGTGATAGTATCCACGGGGTAGCTACGAGATGTGAAGTCAGGCTGAACGGGCTCCGTGGAAGCGACACTGCTTCTCCGCTGAGATGGCGGGGTAGCTTCTGGGGTAGCTTCATGCCGTTGAGATGGTGGGCCGGCAGCTCGCTGGCTCTCAGCTTCCTCTAGCTTTTGTAGTCTTGCATTGAGCTTCTGAATTTCGCTCAGCTCTGCTTTCCTCTTTCTCTCCCGGCTTCTGTAACCGCCTGTGTCGGGAAACCCAACCTTCCATGAAACGGAGCTTGGTGTGCCTCGTGTTCGTCCAGGGTGCTCAGCATTCCCTAGGGCCTTAGTCAGCTCGTCCTTCTCTCTGTCGGAATGAACGTCCCTTCCTGCACTGCGGTGATATACTTCTGAAGCTTGTTCATGGGTATTGCAAGTTGCTCGTCCGTCCAACGGCACTTCCCTGTTTCAGGGTCCAAAGTTCCCCCAACCCCAAAGAACCAAGTCCTTGAACGGTCTGGCCAGTTTGATGTCTATGGTACGACCCCTTTAGCAATCAGGTCATTCTCAGATTTGTCCCACAACGGTCGGGCTTTGAGGTAGCAACCTGACCCCGTGTGATGGTGATACTGCTTCTTTGCAGCATTGACCTTGTTTGTCTCTCACATTTTCTTACACTTTTCTGATGTCTTGTAGTCCACAAATGCGGGCCAGTAATCTCTTATCTTCTCAAATCGGCCGATGAATTCTGGAGTCTTCCCTTTGTCGACAAACTTTGATTTCAACTCATTCTTCCACCTCCTGAATAGATCTGCCATCTTCTTAAGAGCACACACCTTGACCAGTGGCTCTATAACTGGCTTATTCGGATCCTCTAGCAGTAGGGTGAAATTTGCCTTCAGCGCGGTCCAAAGATCATCTTTCTGTCTATCGGTGACATAATCACCTTCAGGGGCGCCGTCCTTAGGCTTATTCCATTGCTTGATGCTGATCGAGATGTTGTCCCTAACAATAGCTCCGCACTAAGCAGAAAATGCGTTCTTGGTCCGCTTGGGTTCAATTGGATGGCCATCGTTCGCGAGTGTTGTGATCGTGAACTTTTCATCCTTGCGCAACCTCTTCTTCGGGCCTCGTCTCGTTACCGAAGTTTGGCTCGATCCGGAGGGCTATAAAAGAAGAAAGAAGAGTTTATTAATATATGTACATACCAAAACAATTAATGCATCAATTAGCTAGTTAGCACAGGCTTAATTAATATATATACCTCGCTAGACTTTGCAACAGCTCCCTCCTCTGATCGGTCACCGGAGCCGTCATCATGGTCTCCTTCTTCCTCCGGCATTCGGTCAACGGAGCCATCATGATCATGTCCTTCCTCCTCCAAAGTTCGATCACTGGAGCCGTCATAATCCTCTCCTTCCATACTATCGGTGTCGTTGAGAAACGACAAGATATCACGTCCACCGTGGATTATGTCCCCCAACAACTGTTCGTGTTCTTCGTCTCTTGGATCCATAGTTTCTGCAAATATTACAACATGACAATTAGTATACAAGCATGAATGTCCGACGTCTGGACCGCCTCTCTCATGAATGTCCGACGTCCGAACCGCCTCTCTCATGAATGTCAAACAAGGGATTCTGTTAACCTTTAAGGGATTTAATTAACAAAATGGCGCCATTCTGAATATGTAGAAAATGGTCCATATTTTTCCTGATCTCATCTACCCTTCTATATGTCATGTTGTCTAGTGTCAAAGGATTCAAGAAAACCAAGGCTTCATCATTAGCCGGAAGTAACAGGCGCATAATGGTACGAAGCTCTCCAAAATTGTTTTGTAACGGAGTCTCGGATAGGGTAATTAATTAGCTTTTTGGTACGAAGTTCAACAAGAGCCTTTAGAATATCGCTATTGGAAGGCCTTTGCTGAAATTCGTACCAAAACGCGAATTATTCTATCCGGGACTCCGTTTCAAAATAACTTTGAAGAGCTTCGTAGCATCATATGCATGTTACTTCCGGCTAATGATGAATCCATGGATTTCTTCAATACTTTGACAGACAACGTGACATATAGAAGAATATATATATATGAGATCAGAAAAAATTGAATCAACTTGTGCACATCCATAATGGGGGCATTCTTGATAAATCTATGTTACCGGAGTTTTCTTCATTTAACTTGGTAAATTTGGGTGGCCTCGACAACGCTTCTAAGGTTTGGGGTGGCCTCGACAACGCTTCTAAGGTTTGGGGTGGCCTCGACAACACTTCTAGGGTTTGGGGTGGCCTCGACAATGCTTTTTCAATCCCGGTTTGGGAGAGCGGACCGCCTTTCTCTCATGCATGTCTGACGTCCCCTCTCATGTCGAAGTTATCGGGGAGGGGGTATATCAACAACGACATACATTTCGGATCCGTTGGAAAGCTCTCGGGGAGCCGAGGCCAACGTGATGATAGGGGGCCGGGGTGCTCCCGTGGCCTTGTTGATAGATAGATCCGATGCCAACGTGATGATAGAGCTGATGCCAACATTTTCATTTAACAAAAAAACTACCTTCAATAAAAGACTTGCTTCGCCGCGGGTGCTTGGTGCGACGTGGAATCGATGGAAAAACTTTATGAAAATGCACTGGTGGTCGGGCCGGGCGTTTTTCTTTTCCTTCTTCATTTTTTACTTTGTTTTTTCTTATATGTTTGTTTTCGTTTTCACTCTATATTTTCGTACATATGAAAAACAACGAAGACTTTTTACATGAACATATACACACATATACATGAAAAAAACATATACATGAACATATACACACATGACATATATACATGAACATATATACATATACATGAAAAAAAACATATACAACATATACATGAAAAAATACAAGGGGCGGTGGCGTCGGCTCACAGCGGGGGCGGTCGGCGAGGGCGACGGTGGGGGTGGCGAGGGCGACGGTGACGGTGGGGGCAGGCTGGGGCAGGGGCGTGGCTGGGGCAACGACAGGGACGACATCGGCTAGCGAGGGCGACGGCGGGGGCAGCGCACGAGGGAGCCGGCAACGACAGCGATGGTGGGGGCGGCCGGTGTTGGGGAACGTTGCATGGGAAACAAAAAAATTCCTACGTTCACGCCAGACCTATCCATGGTGATGAGCATCTACGAGAGGGAGAGTGGATCCACATACCCTTGTAGATCGCTAAGCGGGAAGCGTTAAGAAACGTGGTTGGTGTAGTCGAACGTCTTCGCGATCCAAATCGCCGAGCGTCCCGCGATCCAATCACGATCTGTCCCGATCAAGCACCGAACGGACGGCACCTCCGTGTTCAGCACACGTACAGCTTAATGATGATCTCCGCCTTATTGATCTAGCAAGAGGGAGCGGAGAGGTAGAAGAGTTCTCCGGCAGTGTGACGACGCTCTGGCGATGGTGGTGGAGCTATTCCGACATGGCTTCGCCTAAGCATTGCAGAAAACCGATCTAGAGGAGAAACTATGCACTAGAGGGACGGGTAGCACGTGGCTGAAAATCTTGTGCCAAAACCCTAAAACCCTCTATTATATATAGGAGGAGGGGAGGAGGAGGCTTGGACCTCAAGGGCCAGCCCCTAGGCTTTGGCCGAAGTGGGAGGGAGGTGTCCTCCTCCTTCACTCCTAGTAGGATTAGGACTCCTTCCTTATTTTCCCACTTTTGCCTTTTTTCCACCTTTTGTCTTTGGGTTTTTTCTTCCCAGCCGCATGGGCTTCCTGTGGGTCTTCCACCAGCCCACTAAGGGCTGGTAAACCTTCTCCCACAGCCCATATAGCCTCTTGGGTCGAAATACCCCTCCCGATGGTCTCCCAATACACTACCGGCACTCTCGGTACACTACCGATGAGCCCGAAACTTTTCCGGCGTACAAAATAGGACTTCCTATATCTGAATCTTTACCTCCGGACCATTCCGGAGCTCCTCGTGATGTCCGGGATCTCATCTGGGACTCTAAACAACCTTCGGTCACCACCATACATAACTCTATACTACCGAAACGTCACCGAACCTTAAGTGTGCAAACCCTACAGGTTCGAGAACTATGTACACATGACCGAGATACCTCTACGGTCAATAACCAATAGCAGAACCTGGATGCCCATATTGGTTCCTACATATTCTACGAAGATCTTTATCGGTCGA
Organism: Hordeum marinum; assembly: GCA_022496015.1. Classification (NCBI taxonomy): domain Eukaryota; kingdom Viridiplantae; phylum Streptophyta; class Magnoliopsida; order Poales; family Poaceae; genus Hordeum; species Hordeum marinum. Next base: position 12,632,250 of record CM039674.1, read on the forward strand.
ACCTCTATGTCAAGTATTCAATTAATCCCGTATGATGTTCCCTTTGTTCTTCGGTATGTTACTTGCCCGAGATTCGATCATCGGTATCTCCATACCTAGTTCAACCTCGTTACCGGCAAGTCTCTTTCCTTGTTCCGTAATACCAGATCCCATGACTAACAATTAGTCACATTGCTTGCAAGGCTTATTGTGATGTTGTACTACCGAGTCGGCCCTGAGATACCTCTCCATCACAAGGAGTAACAAATCCCAGTCTTGATCCATGCCAACTCAACAGACACCCTCGGAGATACTTGTAGAGCACCTTTATAGTCACCCAGTTACGTTATGATGTTTGATACACACAAGGCACTCTTCCGGTATTCGTGAGTTGCATGATCTATGGTCATAGGAACATATACTTGACATGCAGAAAACTGTAGCAATAAACTGACACGATCATATGCTACGTTCGTAGTTTCGGTCTTGTCCATCACATCATTCTCCTAATGATGTGATCCCGTTATCAAATGACATCACATGTCAATGGCTAGGAAACCTTGACCATCTTTGACCAACGAGCTAGTTCACTAGAGACATGCTAGGGACAAAGTGTTGTCTATTTACCCACACATGTAATGTGTTTCCAATCAATACAATTATAGCATGGATAATAAACGATTATCATGAACAAGGAAATATAATAATAAACACTTTATTTATTGCCTCTAGGGCATATTTCCAACAGTATGCCACTTGCACTAGAGTCAATAATCTAGTTCACATCACTATGTGATTTACATTGTAATGAATCGAACACCCATGAAGTTCTGGTGTTGATCATGTTTAGCCCTTGGAAGAGGTTTAGTCAACGGGTCTGCAACATTCACATCCGTGTGCACTTTGCAAATATTTATGTCCTTTTCCTCGATGTAATCGCGGATGGAGTTGAAGCGTTGCTGTCATGCCCAAGATGCGCGCCTATCCATTTAAGGCACGAGGGCCTCGCAAGGGATAGAGGCGCATCTTGGCGTTATCAAGAATAGTATCATCACAACATACAATACTGAATGAGAAGAGTATACAAGTTGGCTTACACTCGCCACATGCTAACTTACAATGTCACTCAAATCATAACATCAAGTAGAACATAGGGTCCGACTACGGACGAAATCAAACGATAAAAGAAGTTGCAAATGATACTATCAAGCTATCCCAAAGATCACGACCAAGTCCTCTACTCATCCGGATACGTCACGTACATCCTGCCTCTTTCCTCGTCATACTCGCACTAGAGCTGGGTAAGATCATCCAGCACGAACTCATCTGAACCTGTACCTAGAGTGTTGTAGTAAACTGTGAGCCACAAAGGACTCAGCTATCATGTGCCCAGGTACCGAGACTATTCAAGCTTAAAGGTTGGGATGGGGTAAGTGTTTAGTTTGCAGCAGCACTAAGCATATATGGTGGCTAGCTTACACAACATGAATAAATATGAGTGGCCTACATAGAACGATCGAATCTAGTATGATCTCTATGAGATTCTGAACACTTACTTACGTCAATCACAACCCCCACTGTGTTCTCTCTCGGTTCATGTTCACGAGCAGAGACGATCATGGTTACTCACACAGTTGGTGTGTTTTAGTTAGAGTTTACTTCAAGTTTGCTATAACCCGGTGTTAAACAAATATCCAAGTTGCCACATAACCGCGGACACGACTTTCTGAAAGATTTAACCCTGCAGGGGTGCTCCAACTAATCCATTACAAAATTACCACACTCCGTGGGAATGCCTCGATCGCGGATCTCGCGATCATCATAGGTAATTCCAAAGGAATTCCAACACCTCGAGTAAACCCGAAGAAAGTGAGACTCCACACGCAAGACACTCGATAAAGGTAAAACAAATCCAGCAAGACCACCCGACGTGTCGACAAACCCGATAAGAGCCGTGTATCTCGTTCTTAGGGCACGACAGATGGGACTAGCTACGGGGAAAAACCAATCCTCAAGTTGCCTCGAGGCAGCCCCGCAGGCAGCCCATTTTGGACCAACACTCATGAGGAGCACTGGCCCGAGGGTTGATTAAATTATCCACGGGTTTGCAAGACCCTATGCAATTTTATTAAGTTGTTAAGCAAATGTAGTACCAATGTTGGGTCTTGCCAGACAAGTTTTAATCTCAACCGAATAAACAAGGGGGTCCCCATAACAACCCCGAGCATGTTAGGAGCGCAAAGTATGGAAAACATAACACCGGTAACAAGGAACTAATGGCGGTAATAGCGAAACAAATCACTTAGCAAAAGGCCAAGCCTTCCACCAATACCAAGATATATATGTGCATTAAATTAAATAACTGAATTTATTGTGATATCCAAATCCATGTTATCACATGGAACAACCTGCACCTGCAACTAAGAACGCTATAAGAGGGGCTGAGCAGCGGTAACTTAGCCAATCATAGGTTTGCTAGGATGTGGAGGTTAGAGGCTGTCATGGCAACATGGGGGCTGATATCAAGTTGTGGGCAGCGCAATTGTAATGATAAGATCGAGAAACTAGCAAGCGAAAATAGTATCAGGATCAGGGTACGATCATCTTGCCTGTTGGTTCTTCAGCGAAACAAGTAGCGGGATCCTCGTAGTGGTACTCTCCTGGTTCCTCGTACTCAGAATCAACACTCACGTCTACCCAAAAGAAACAGCAACAATAAACATCCAACCAAGGTGCAATGCACATTCAAAATGATGCAAGGTCATTTATGAAGAATTCTAACATGGCAACCACAAACTAGTCATGTTTCACATGCAAGTTTGTATATTAGTGAATCTGGACAGAACCTCATGTTAAGTTATTTATACATGGATGAACATGGCAAATATGGATGCATCATGCAAAATCGATAGAAATGCATATAAAGATTGCAAGAAACGGAGTTACGGTTCTCACGATACGCTCACAACAAGGTACGGAGGCAATATCACAAGGTCGCCAAGCCATGGGCTGATTCTTGGCATTCCAAGGCGGCCAATGGATATGTGATGAAAAATCAGTCACAATAGACTCAAGAATCAATCAATTCCATGGAGCATAGCTCCCGCAATCCACAACACAATAAAACACTAAATCTGCCACTAAACAGCAATATAGCAACTTCTACAGCTCACCTCTGGAGCTACAGGAAGCCTATAGCCACAAACAAGATAGGGACAGAATCTACTCAACACACACAACAATTCATCCAATTACACCACCAGCAAAGGAGCCACACATCATTAAGCAAAAAGCAATCAAGTTGGCATGATGAATCAGTTTTCTGGGACTTGGTGAAAATTCCCGTTATCTGGAATCTGCGATTATAAAGTAGCAAGTTGACAGCAGTAGTCACATATGCTAGAAAGCTCCTATTTACATGAAAATTCACAGGATTGTAGATTTCAATATCTACTACAAATAACTAGCACTGAGCATGCCCAAATTCCAAACACATCACTAGCTACAACCAACTCTACATGGCAAAACAATAACAGTAGTTCTCCCACACTTAGTCATTTTTAAGCTAGCTGAACAGAAACATAAAGTTGCTTACTAAACAGCATGGTTCCCACTCACCTGATGACTTATCACAAATAAAAAAAATACTGGGACATTTCCAGAGACTTTATCTAACAAACTCATGTTGGCAAGAACTTAATTGCATGCATAGATTAAATCATAATAAAAGGACAAAAGGGCATCACAGCATAAAGATGCAGTTTTGTCAAGTTGCCCCAAAGTCAAATCTGACTTCACATATTCATTCATGGGTTGATTCTACCCCAAATGCATTACTCATACCCCTATACTTTCTTGGATCAAGAGGGAGAAAAGCTAGGTCGAAATTTGACCCTTTAAGTCATGGGTGACTTAAGTCACTTATGCATATGAATGGACATGGCACAAAATGGCATGAACTCAATTGACACAAGTTGGAAATGGTTAAATGGCATCCTAGGGGCATGATATCATGTCATAGCATCAATAGCAAGGATGAAACTAACTAGAAGTGAAACTATGCTCATATGCACAAAAGAGAGAAACCTACACATGGAGCTACTCCTGCACATACACATCACTCCAAAGTGAGTGGATGTGGAGCACACACACACAGAACCACTAGCAAAGCACTCCCAAGCATGAGTGCATCTAGGCACACATGCATTTCATACATGTATGCCCACATACACACACACCTACACATGACACTCACTCACACACAAGAACACACACATGTATGGGTGTGCAAAGAGCACACACACACACATGTGTCATGCATGGTGCACCACACACCCACATGCACACACACACTCCATCTTCACAAGCACACATGTAGGTATGTTTGCATAGCATACACACACACATGTGCACCCATGCATATGTGCAACACACACACTCATGACAAGAAACACACACACAACATACATACCTCTCTCATGTAGGGGTATGCATCACCAAGACACAAACACACACACACACAAGCACCACAAGAACACCCACACACCCACATGGAGACACACACCTCTCACCATGCCACCTACACACATGTGTGTATGCCCAAGCACACATACACACAAACATGTGCATATGCACTACACATACACACACAGATCATGGCAAAAGAAAAAAAAGAAAACACACACACATATATATATAAGCAAGGGACAAGAGAAAACAAAGAAGAAAAGAAAAAAAGAAAAGAAAAGGGGTGGTTCAGGGGGTCGAACCCCTGACCTCTGGGTCAAGCACACGCACCCACACCACTGCGCTACGGCGCGAAACTTTACAGGGAGGGGGGCTCCGTAGCTCTAATACACACACGCGCACATATAGACTGACGAGACTAAATCCTACACAAGCACATGACAGAGCAACAGTGGCAGCGACAACGATGGGGCGATGGCGATTCCCGGTGATGCAAGGGGTCTTCGACGATGGGGAGCGGCGGAATCGAAAGAGGAAACTACGGGGGCTCCATCCCTCACCTCATCTCGCAACGAGGGGGACCGGAGGCGAGCCCAAGCTCGGAGTTTTCGAGCGGCGGCGACGGCACTATGGCAACGAATCCTACGAATTACGGCAAGGAGAACGGGCGGCGAGGACGGGCTGCTCACCGAGGTGCTCATGGATACACGGGGACGCGATCGACGGCGACAAAGGGGAAGGAGAGGCGGAGACGACGCGCACGGAGAGGAAGAAGGTCCGGCGATGCTCCGACGACGAGGAGGAAGAAGAAGAAGGCCTCCCAAGGCCTCCTAGCACTGGGAACGAGACGCGGACGGCAGCGGCGAGCGCCACGCCATCACCAGCAGGGACGAGGCCGTCGGAGGTGACGACGACGACGAGCACCGCTCCTATGTACTTCTGTGAAGCTTACCTGCGCCTCCACAGAGAAGGGGAGGAAGGAGGAAGAAGAAGAGGGGGAGAGGAGCTGTGGCGGCGGAGGGAGGAAGAAGAAACCCTAGCGGAGCGACATGGACGCCGAGGGGAGGCTATATAGCCCCAGGCTGACGGCGACGGCGACGGAAAGCGATGGCGACGCACGCGCTCTCTCTGAAGCTCTCTGACGGAGAAGGAGACGGGAGCAGGTGGCCGTTGTGTCCAGCTGGGCTGGGTCGCGGCCCACTGTCCCTCTCACACACGCACTCTCAATAAAACAGAGAATAAAAAGGGTTTTTTTCCATTTAATAAAACCAGTCACAAACAAGATAATCCCAGAGCAATTTAAAAGGGTTTTGAGCAAAACAAAAATAATTCTGAGGAGGAAATAATGTACACCTTTTATTAAAAATATTAAGTTGAATTATAAAACAAGTAATTTATTTAATATTTAAAATGACAGCTCGTGTTAATTTAAAACAAAATTCAAACCAACCCCAAACATTAAATCCAACATACTCCCATTTCACAAAACATATGGGGCCACCTCATGAACATTTATAAACAATTTTAAAACAACTTAAAATCTGAAGATAAATAAATATAGGAGAAAAGGGGTTTTGGAGGGGGATGTTGCAAAGGAAAAGAGAGGGGGAAAGAATTGTTGGAAATATGCCCTAGAGGCAATAATAAATTAGTTATTATCATATTTCCTTGTTCATGATAATCGTTTATTATCCATGCTATAACTGTATTGATCGGAGACTTAAATGCATGTGTGGATACATAGACAAAACCATGTCCCTAGTATGCCTCTAATGGACTAGCTCGTTGATCAAAGGATGGTTAAGGTTTCCTAGCCATGGACATGAGATGTCATTTGATAACGGGATCACATCATTAGGAGAATGATGTGATGGATAAGACCCAAACTACAAACATAGCATATGATCGTGTCAGTTTATTGCTACTGTTTTCTGCATGTCAAGTATATGTTCCTATGACCATGAGATCATGCAACTCACGGATATCGGAGGAGTGCCTTGTGTGTATCAAACGTCGCAACGTAACTGGGTGACTATAAAGGTGCTCTACAGGTATCTCCGATGGTGTTTGTTGAGTTGGCATGGATCGAGACTGGGATTTGTTACTCCGTGTGACGGAGAGGTATCTCAGGGCCCACTCGGTAATACAACATCACAACAAGCCTTGCAAGCAATGTGGCTAAGTGTTAGTCACGGGATCTTGTATTACGGAACGAGTAAAGAGACTTGCCAGTAACGAGGTTGAACTAGGTATGGAGATACCGACGATCGAATCTCGGGCAAGTAACATACCGAAGAACAAAGGGGACATTATACGGGATTAACTGAATCCTTGACATAGAGGTTCGACCGATAAAGATCTTCGTAGAATATGTAGGAACCAATGTGGACGTCCAGGTCCCGCCATTGGTTATTGACCGTAGAGGTGTCTCGGTCATGTCTACATAGTTCTCGAACCCGCAGGGTCTGCACACTTAAGGTTCGGTGACATTTCGGTAGTGTAGAGTTATGTATGGTGGTGACCGAAGGTTGTTCGGAGTCCCGGATGAGATCCCGGACGTCACGAGGAGCTCCGGAATGGTCCGGAGGTAAAGATTCATATATAGGAAGTCCCAGTTTGGTTTCCGGAAAAGTTTCGGGCTCATCGGTAGTGTACCGGGAGTATCGGTATTGTACCGGGAGTGCCGGTAGTGTACCGGAGGACCTCCGGGAGGGGTATTTCGACCCCAAGAGGTCCATGGGCTGTGGGAGAATAATAACCAGCCCTTAGTGGGCTGGGAAAACAGCCACAAAGGCCCATGGCGCAGGAGAGAAAGTCCTAAAGCAAAAAGTGGAAAATCAGCCAATAGGAGGCAATCCTACTCCAACTAGGATTGGAGGTGAAGTAGGATTGCTCCCACCTCCTATTTCGGCCGACCCAAAGGCCTTGGCTGCCTCTCCTCTCCTCTCCTCCTATATATACTAGTGGATTGGGTGGTTTTGGACAGAATTTCCGGCCACGTGCTACCCGTTACATCGGTGCACAGTTTCTCCTCTAGATCGGTTTTCCGCAGCGCTTAGGCGAAGCCCTGCCGGAATCACTCCACCACCATCACCGGAGCGCCGTCACGCTGCCGGTGAACTCTCTCTCCTCTCCACCTCCTCTTGCTGGATCAAGATGGTGGAGATCGTCATCAAGCTGCACGTGTGCTGAACGCGGAGGTGCCGTCCGTTCGGCGCTAGATCGGAAGGACCGTGATCGAGATCGCGAGACGGTTCGTGATGTGATCACGGAACGGATCGTGATGAGTTCGCGGGATAGATCGTGATCAAGATCGTGATGAGATCGCGGGACGGATCGTGATGAGTTCACGGGACGGATCGTGATTGGATCGCGGGACGGATCGTGATGAGATCGCGGGACGCTCGGCGATTTGGATCGCGAAGATGTTCGACTACACCAACCGCGTTTCTTAACGCTTCCCGCTTAGCGATCTACAAGGGTATGTAGATCCACTCTCCCTCTCGTAGATGCTCATCACCATGGATAGGTTTGCGTGTGCGTAGGAAAATTTTTGTTTCCCATGCGACGTTCCCCAACAGTGGCATCATGAGCTAGGTTGATGGTTCGATGAGATCTCGAGTAGAACACAAAAGGTTTGTGGGCGTTGATGCTTAGATTGCTTCCTCCCTTGGTCGGATTTTGGTTCAGCGGTATTGTGAGATGAAGCGGCCCGGACCAACATTACTCGTACGCTTACGAGAGACCGGTTCCTGCGATGCAACTTGTTGCTTAGCTGGCTTGTGGGTGACAGTTTCTCTTACTCTAGTTGGATCGGATCCGACAAAGGCGGTCCTTGAGAAGGTTGAAAAGCAAACTAGTGTATCACCGTTGTGGTTTTGCGTAGGTGAGAATTGTTCTTGCTAGATACCCGTAGCAGCCACGTAAAACATGCAACAACAATTAGAGGACGTCTAACTTGTTTTTGCAGGGTATGTTGTGATATGATATGGCCAATTACATGATGAGATATATGTGATGTATGAGATGATCATGTGATGTATAGATTATCACGACTTGCATGTCGGTGATTACGGCAACCGGCAGGAGCCATAGGGTTGTCTTTAATTATTGTATGACCTGCGTGTCAATCATTAAAGCGCTATGTAATGCTTTACTTTATCGCTACGGTAGCAATAGTAGTAGAAGCATGCAGGGCGTGACAACCCCGATGGCGACACGTTGATGGAGATCATGGTGTCGTGCCGGTGACGATGGAGATCATGCCGGTGTTTCGAAGATGGAGATCTTAAACACAAGTTGATGGCCATATCATGTCACTTATGAATTGCATGAGATGTTAATCCTTTTATGCACCTTGTTTTGCTTAGGACGACGGTAGCATTATAAGGTGATCCCTCACTTAATTTCAAGATAAATTGTGTTCTCCCCAAGTGTGCACCGTTGCGAAAGTTCGTCGTGTTGAGACACCACGTGATGATCGGGTGTGATAGACTCTACGTTCACATACAACGGGTGCAAGACAGATTTGCACATGCGGAACACTCGGGTTAAACTTGACGAGCCTAGCATGTACAGACATGGCCTCGGAACACAAGAGACCGAAAGGTCGAGCATGAGTCATATAGTAGATATGATCAACATAATGATGTTCACCATTGAAGCCACCTCAACTCACGTGATGATCGGACTCGAGTTGGTGAATTTGGATCATGTGACACTCAGATGACCTGAGGGATGTCAATTGAGTGGGAGTTCTTAAGTAATATGATTAATTGAACTCATTATCATGAACATAGTCAAAGTGTCTTTGCAAATTATGTTGTAGATTACTAGCTCGCGTTGTAGCTCCCTTGTATTTTTATATGTTCCTAGATAAATAGAATTGAAAGATGTTGGTAGCAAAATTGCGGACTGGGTCCGTGATCTGAGGATTGTCCTCACTGCTGCACAGAAGGCTTATGTCCTTAATGCACCGCTCGGTGCGCCACCCCCTCTAGCGTCGTCTATAGATGTTGTGAACATCTAACAGGCACGTTTCGATGACTACTTGATAGTTTAGTGCGTCATGCATTACGGCTTAGAATTGAGGCTCCAAAACGTTTTGAACGTCACGGAACATATGAGATGTTCTAGGAGCAGAGATTGTGATCTCAGGCTCGTGCCTTTGTTGCGAGATATGAGATCTCCAACAAGATTCTTTGCTTGTAAGATGAAGGAGAATAGCTCAATCGTTGAGCATGTACTCAGATTGTCTGGGTACTACAATCGCTTGAATCAAGTGGGAGTTGATCTTCCAGATAAGATAGTGATTGATATAGTTCTCCAAGTCACTGTCACTAAAGCTACTAGAACTTAGTGATGAACTATAATACACCAGGGATAGAAGTATTGATCCCTTGAGCTGTTCGCGATGTTTGACACCGCGAAGGTAGAAATCAAGAAGGAGCGTCAAGTGTTGATGGTTAATCAAACCACTAGTTTCGAAAAGGGCAAGAGCAAGGAGGGAAACTTCGTGGATAGCAAGTCAATTGCTGCTCCAGTGAAGCAACCCAAAGTTGAACTCAAACCCGAGACTAAGTGCTTCTATTATGAGGTGAGAGGTCGCTGAAGCGGAACAACCCTAGATACTTGGTAGATAAGAAGGCTGGCAACATCGACAGAAGTATATTTGATATACGAGTTATTGATGTGTACCTTGCTAGTACTCCTAGTAGCACCTGGGTATTGGATACCGGTTCGGTTGCTAAATGTTAGTAACTCGAAATAAAAGCTACGGAATAAATGGAGAACTAGCTAAGTGTGAGGTGACGATGTGTGTTGGAAATGTTTCCAAGGTTGATATGATCAAACATCGCACGCTCTCTCTACCTTCGGGATTAGTGACGAACCTAAATTTTATTTGGTGTTTTGCATTGAAGCATGAACGTGATTAGATCATGTTTATTGCAACACGGTTATTCATTCAAGTTAGAGAATAATGGTTATTCTGCTTACATGAATAAATACCTTCAATGGTCATGCACCTAGTAAGTGTGGTTCATTGAATCTTGATCATAGTAATACACATGTTCATAACAATGATGCCAAAAGATGCAAAGTTAATAATGATAGTACCACATACTTGTGGCACTGCCGCTAAATGTCATATTGGTATAAAGCGCATGAAGAAACTCCATGTTGATGGATCTTTGGACTCATTCGATTTTGAATCGGTTGAGACATGCGGACCATGCCTTTTGGTAAGATGACTAAACCCCGTTTTCTGGCTTGATGAAACGGGCAAGTGACTTATTGGAAACAATGCATGTTGATGTATACGATCCAATGAGTGTTTATAGCTTGCAGTGAATATCATTGTTTTCTTACCTTCACTGATGATTTGAGTAGATATAGTGTATATTTACTTAATGAAACACAAGTCTGAATTGTTTGAAAGGTTCAAAGCAAAGTTCAGAGTGAAGTTTAAAGATCATCGTGACAAGAAGATAAAAATTTCTACGATATGATCGTGGAGGTGAATATCTGGGTTACGAGTTTGGCATACAAATTTAGACAATGTGAAAGTTGTTTCACAACTCACGCCACCTGGAACACCATAGTGTGATGGTGTGTCCGAACGTCGTAGTCATGCCTTATTTGATATAGCACATACTATGATGTCTCTTATCGTTTTAATACTATCGTTTTAGGGTTATGCATTAGAGACAACCGCATTCACTTTAAAATAGGGCACCATCTAAATCCGTTGAGATGACACCGTGTGAATTATGGTTTGATAGAAACCTAAAGCTGTCATTTCTTGATGTTTGGGGCTGCGAAGCTTGTGTGGAAAATGTTTTCACCTAATGAGCTCAAACCCAAAGCGGACAAATGCATCTTCATAGAATACGCCAAGAACAGTTGGGTATACCTTCTATCTCAGATCCGAGTGCAAAGTGTTTGTTGCTGGAATGGATCCTTTCCTGAGAAAAGGTTTCCCTCGAAAGAATTGAGTGGGAGGAAGATAGAACTTGATGAGGTTATTGAACCTTGTTTCAATCAGAGTAGCGCAGCGCAGAAAGTTGTTTCTGTGAAGCCTATGTTAGTTGAAGAAAGAAGTTAATGATGATGATCATGAAGCTTCGGATCAAGTTACTATCGAACCTCGTAGGTCGACAAGGACGTGTACTGCTCTTGAGTGGTACAACAACCCTGTCTTAAAGGTCATGTTGTTGGACAGCGATGAACCTACGAGCTATGGAGAAGCGATGATGGGCCCGGATTCCGACAAATGGATGAGACCATAAAATCCGAGATAGGATCCATGTATGAAAACCAAGTATAGACTTTGGTAGACTTGCTCGTTGGACGGCAGGTCGTTGAGTACAAATGGATCTTTAAAAATGAAGACAGACGCTGATGGTAAATATCACCATTTGTAAAGCTCGACTTGTTGCAAAGTTGTTTGTGACAAGTTCAAGGAGTTGACTGCGATGAGATTTTCTCACTCGTAGTGGTGCTAAAGTCTGTTGGAATTATGTTAGCAGTTGCTGCGTTTTCAATTATGAAATCTGACAGATGGATGTCAAAACATCATTTCCTTAACGGTTTACTTGAGGAAAGGTTGTATGTGATACAACCAGAAGGTTTTGTCAGTCCTAAGGATGCTAAAAGGTGTGCAAGCTTTGGTGATCCTTCCATGGACTGAAGCAAGCATCTCGGAGTTGGAATATACACTTTGATGAGGTGATCAAAGTTTTTGATGTTTATACAAAGTTTACGAGAAACTTGTATTTGCAATAAAGTGAGTGGGAGCACTATAGAGTTTCTGATAAGTATATGTGGTTGACATATTGTTGATCGGAAATAATGTAGAATTTCTGGAAGGCATAAAAGGTTGTTTGAAAAGTGTTTTTCTAAGGAAGACCTGGATAAAGCTACCTAATTGTTGAGCATCAAAATCTATAGAGATAGATCAAGATGCTTGATGAGACTTTCAATGAGTGCATACCTTCACAAGATTTTGAAAGAGTTCAAAATGGATCAGCCAGAGAAATAGTTCTCGTCTGATTTGTAAGGTGTGAAGTTGAGTGAGACTCAAAGCTCGACAACGGCAGAAGAAAGAGAAAGGACGAACGTCGTCCCCTATGCCTTAGCCATAGGCTCTATATTATGGCATGCTGTGTACCGCACCTATGTGTGCCTTGCCATGAGTTTGTCAAGGGGTACAAGAGTGGTCCAGGAGTGGATCACTGGACAGCGGTCGGAATTATCCTTAGTAACCAGAGGACTAAGGAAATGTTTCTTGATTATGGAGGTGATAAAGAGTTCGTCGTAAATAGTTACGTCGATGCAAGCTTTAACACCTATCCGGATGACTAGTAGTAGCAATCTGGATACGTATAGTGGAGCAGCCATTTGGAAATAGTACCAAGTGGAGTGTGGTAGCAGTGTTTACGGTTTGACATAGAGATTTGCAAAGTACACACGGATCTGAATATCGCAGACCCGTTGACTATAAGACCTCTCTCACATGCAAAGCATGATCGAGCCCCAAAACTCATTGGGTGTTAGATTCATAACAATGCGAATCACATGGTGATGTGAACTAGATTATTGACTCTAGTGCAAGTGGGAGACTGTTGGAAATATGCCCTAGAGGCAATAATAAATTAGTTATTATCATATTTCCTTGTTCATGATAATCGTTTATTATCCATGCTATAACTGTATTGATCGGAGACTTAAATGCATGTGTGGATACATAGACAAAACCATGTCCCTAGTATGCCTCTAATGGACTAGCTCGTTGATCAAAGGATGGTTAAGGTTTCCTAGCCATGGACATGAGATGTCATTTGATAACGGGATCACATCATTAGGAGAATGATGTGATGGATAAGACCCAAACTACAAACATAGCATATGATCGTGTCAGTTTATTGCTACTGTTTTCTGCATGTCAAGTATATGTTCCTATGACCATGAGATCATGCAACTCACGGATATCGGAGGAGTGCCTTGTGTGTATCAAACGTCGCAACGTAACTGGGTGACTATAAAGGTGCTCTACAGGTATCTCCGATGGTGTTTGTTGAGTTGGCATGGATCGAGACTGGGATTTGTTACTCCGTGTGACGGAGAGGTATCTCAGGGCCCACTCGGTAATACAACATCACAACAAGCCTTGCAAGCAATGTGGCTAAGTGTTAGTCACGGGATCTTGTATTACGGAACGAGTAAAGAGACTTGCCAGTAACGAGGTTGAACTAGGTATGGAGATACCGACGATCGAATCTCGGGCAAGTAACATACCGAAGAACAAAGGGGACATTATACGGGATTAACTGAATCCTTGACATAGAGGTTCGACCGATAAAGATCTTCGTAGAATATGTAGGAACCAATGTGGACGTCCAGGTCCCGCCATTGGTTATTGACCGTAGAGGTGTCTCGGTCATGTCTACATAGTTCTCGAACCCGCAGGGTCTGCACACTTAAGGTTCGGTGACATTTCGGTAGTGTAGAGTTATGTATGGTGGTGACCGAAGGTTGTTCGGAGTCCCGGATGAGATCCCGGACGTCACGAGGAGCTCCGGAATGGTCCGGAGGTAAAGATTCATATATAGGAAGTCCCAGTTTGGTTTCCGGAAAAGTTTCGGGCTCATCGGTAGTGTACCGGGAGTATCGGTATTGTACCGGGAGTGCCGGTAGTGTACCGGAGGACCTCCGGGAGGGGTATTTCGACCCCAAGAGGTCCATGGGCTGTGGGAGAATAATAACCAGCCCTTAGTGGGCTGGGAAAACAGCCACAAAGGCCCATGGCGCAGGAGAGAAAGTCCTAAAGCAAAAAGTGGAAAATCAGCCAATAGGAGGCAATCCTACTCCAACTAGGATTGGAGGTGAAGTAGGATTGCTCCCACCTCCTATTTCGGCCGACCCAAAGGCCTTGGCTGCCTCTCCTCTCCTCTCCTCCTATATATACTAGTGGATTGGGTGGTTTTTGGACAGAATTTCCGGCCACGTGCTACCCGTTACATCGGTGCACAGTTTCTCCTCTAGATCGGTTTTCCGCAGCGCTTAGGCGAAGCCCTGCCGGAATCACTCCACCACCATCACCGGAGCGCCGTCACGCTGCCGGTGAACTCTCTCTCCTCTCCACCTCCTCTTGCTGGATCAAGATGGTGGAGATCGTCATCAAGCTGCACGTGTGCTGAACGCGGAGGTGCCGTCCGTTCGGCGCTAGATCGGAAGGACCGTGATCGAGATCGCGAGACGGTTCGTGATGTGATCACGGAACGGATCGTGATGAGTTCGCGGGATAGATCGTGATCAAGATCGTGATGAGATCGCGGGACGGATCGTGATGAGTTCACGGGACGGATCGTGATTGGATCGCGGGACGGATCGTGATGAGATCGCGGGACGCTCGGCGATTTGGATCGCGAAGATGTTCGACTACACCAACCGCGTTTCTTAACGCTTCCCGCTTAGCGATCTACAAGGGTATGTAGATCCACTCTCCCTCTCGTAGATGCTCATCACCATGGATAGGTTTGCGTGTGCGTAGGAAAATTTTTGTTTCCCATGCGACGTTCCCCAACAAGAATAGGTTGCACACATGGAACCATCCACACACAAGCATCTCCCACATCACACAACAACACCTCTCCACCAACACATCATAGCAAGCACAAGAAAAGCAACATGGCAAGAAGATGAAATGAGAATGATGCATGATGAAATGAATGCAACCACACATGAATGGCAAGGAGCAAACATACAACTCATAAGCTCATGACACAAGGTTCATACATGGGGTTACATGCCAAATAAGGTAGGGACAGCACTTGGGCTGTCACAGTCGCTTTATGTGTCTGATCCTCTTGTGAAACCTTGGTTCCTTGGCTAGAGCAATGGCACCAGTGTTGTCACAGAACAGGTTCATTGGATTCAGTGCACTGGGCACTACTCCAAGATCTGTCATGAACTGCTTCATCCAGACACCTTCCTTCGCCGCCTCCGAGGCTGCGATGTACTCCGCTTCGCATGTAGAATCGGCTACCATGCTTTGCTTCGAACTACACCAGCTTACCGCTCCCCCGTTGAGAATAAATACATATCCGGTTTGTGACTTAGAGTCATCTGAATCAGTGTCAAAGCTTGCATCAACGTAACCCTTTACGACGAGCTCTTTATCACCTCCATAAACGAGAAACATTTCCTTAGTCCTTTTCAGGTACTTAAGGATATTCTTGAGCGCTGCCCAGTGCTCCATGCCAGGATCACTTTGAAACCCTCCGGCCATACTTATGGCAAGGCTAACATCGGGTCTTGTGCATAGCATTGCATACATGATAGAGCGTATGGCTGAAGCATAGGGGATGACACTCATCTTTTCTCTATCTTCTGCAGTCACTGGGCATTGAGTCTTACTCAACTTCACACCTTGTAACACAGGCAAGAACCCCTTCTTGGACTGATCCATTTTGAACTTCTTCAAAACTTAATCAAGGTATGTGCTCTGTGAAAGTGCTATTAAGCGTCTCGATCTATCTCTATAGATCTTAATGCCTAATATGAAAGCAGCTTCTCCTAGGTCCTTCATTGAAAAACTCTTGTTCAAATATTCCTTCACGCTTTCCAGCATTTCTATATTGTTTCCAATCAGCAATATGTCATCCACATATAATATTAGAAACGATATAGAGCTCCCACTTACTTTCTTGTAAATACAAGCTTCTCCATAAACATGTATAAACTCAAATGCTTTGATCACCTCATCAAAGCACTTATTCCAACTCCGAGATGCTTCCACCAGCCCATAAATGGATCACTTGAGTTTGCAAGCTTTGTCAGCATTCTCTGGATTGACAAAACCTTCTGGTTGCATCATATACAACTCTTCCTCAAGGAAACCGTTGAGGAACGCTGTTTTGACATCCATCTGCCAAATTTCATAGTCGAAATAAGCAGCTATTGCTAACATGATTCTGATAGACTTAAGCATCGCCACGGGTGAGAAGGTCTCATCGTAGTCATTTCCTTGAACTTGTGAAAAACCCTTTGCTACAAGTCGAGCTTTATAGACGGTGACATTACTGTGCGCGTTTGTCTTCTTCTTAAAGATCCATTTGTTCTGAATGGCCTTTCGCCCTTCAAGTAATACTTCCAAAGTCCATACTTTGTTTTCATACATCGGTCCCATCTTGGATTTCATGGACTCTAACCATTTCTCGGAATCCGGGCCCATCACCGCTCCTCCATAGCTCGTAGGTTCATTGTCGTCCAACAACATGACCTCCAAGACATGGTTGTTGTACCACTCAAGAGCAGTACACTCCCTTGTCGACCTACGAGGTTCAATAGCAGCTTGATCCGAAGCTTCATGATCATCATCATTAACTTCCTCTCCAACCGTCGTAGGTTCCACAGAAACATCTTTCTATGTTGCGCTACTTTCTGGTTGAAGTAAAGGTTCAATAACCTCATCAAGCTCTATTTTCCTCCCACTCAATTCTTTCGAGAGAAACTCTTTCTCAAGAAATGCTCCGTTCTTAGCGACAAACACTTTGCCTTCGGATCTGAGATAGAAGGTATACCGACTGTCTCTTTCGGGTATCCTATGAAGACGCATTTCTCCGCTTTGGGTTCCAGCTTTTCAGGCTGAAGCTTTTTGACATAAGCATCACATCCCCAAACTTTAAGAAACGACAACTTTGGCCTCTTGCCAAACCATAGTTCGTATGGCATCGTCTCAACAAATTTCGATGGTGCCCTATTTAAAGTGAATGCAGCTGTCTCTAATGCATAACCCCAAAACGGTAGTGGCAAATCAGCAAGAGACATCATAGAACGCACGATATCTAATAAGGTTTGATTACGATGTTCGGACACACCATTATGATGTGGTGTTCCGGGCGGTGTCAACTGTGAAACAATTCCACACTGTCTTAAGTGACTGCCAAACTCATAACTCAGATATTCACCTCCTCGATCAGATCACTGGAATTTAATCTTCTTGTTATGATGATTATCAATTTCACTCTGAAATTGCTTGAACTTTTCAAACGTTTTAGACTTGTGTTTCGTTAAGTAAATATACCCATATCTACTTAAGTCATCAGTGAAGGTGATAAAATAACGATATCCGCTACACGCTATAACATTCATTGGACCGCACACATCAGTATGTATGATTTCCAATAAGTCACTTGCCCGTTCCATTGTTCCAGAGAACGGCATTTTAGTCATCTTGCCCATGAGGCATGGTTCACATGTGTCAAGTGATTCAAAATCAAGTGACTCCAAAAGTCCATCAACATGGAGCTTCCTCATGCATTTTACACCAATATGACCTAAACAGCAGTGCCACAAGAAAGTGGTACTATCATTATCAACTCTACATCTTTTGGCATCAATGTTATGAACATGTGTATCATCACTATCAAGATTCAATATGAATAAACCCCTCACATTGGGTGCATGACCATAAAAGATATTACTCATATAAATAGAACAACCTTTATTCTCTGATTTAAATGAGTAACCGTCTCGCAATAAACAAGATCAGATATAATGTTCATGCTTAACGCATGCACTAAATAACAATTATTCAGGTTCATCACTAATCCCGTTGGTAATCGAAGAGAGAGAGTGCCGACGGCGATCACATCAACCTTGGAACCATTTCCCATGCGCATCGTCACTTCATCCTTTGCCAGCCTTTGTCTATTCCGTAGTTCATGTTTTGAGTTGCAAATGTGAGCAACCGAACCGGTGTCAAATACCCAGGCACTACAACGAGAGCTAGTAAGGTACACATCAATAACATGTATATCATATATACCTTGTTTCTCGTTGGCCGCCTTCTTGTCAGCCAGGTATTTGGGGCTGTTCCGCTTCTAATGACCAGTTCCCTTGCAATGAAAGCACTCAGTTTCTGGCTTGGGTCCATGCTTGGGCTTCTTTACAGGAGTAGCAACCGCTTTGCCATCCTTCTTGGTTTTACCCTTCTTGCCCTTGCCCTTGCCATTCTTCTTAAAACTAGTGGTTTTATTGACCATCAACACTTGATGTTCTTTCTGGATTTTAGAGTCAGTGACTTTTTGCATCGCAAACAGCTCGACGACTGACTTGTTCATCCCATTCATGTTATAGTTCATCACAAAGCTCTTGTAACTAGGTGGCAGTGATTGAAGAACTCTGTTAGTGATCGCTTTTGGCGGAAGGGAAATTCCCAACTCCGCTAGACGAGTCGAATACCCAGACATTCTGAGTATATGTTCACTGATAGACCCGTTCTCCTCCATCTTGCAAGCATAGAACTTATCGGAGGTCTCATACCTCTCGATTCGGGCATTCTTCTGAAAGATAAACTTCAACTCCTGGAACATCTCATATGCTCCATGACATTCAAAACGTCTTTGTAGTCCTAGTTCTAAGCCATACAATATTGCACACTGAACTATTGAGTAATCTCTAGAACGTGTCTCCCAAGCGTTCTTAACGTCTTCGGATGACATGTCTTCTGGTTGGTCACCAAGCGGTGCATCAAGGACATATGATTTCTGGGAAGCCGTGAGGATAATCCTCAGATTACGGGCCCAGTCAACAAAGTTACTTCCATCATCTTTCAACCTAGCTTTCTCTAGGAACGTATTAAAATTCAGGGGTGCTATTACGCGAGCCATTGTTCTACAACATAAATATGCAAAGGTTACTTAGAGTATTGTTCAATATAATGAGTTTAGTTAATCAAATTACTAAAGCTCCCACTCAAATTCACATCCCTCAGATCATCTGAGTGTCACATGATCCAAATTCACCAACTCAAGTCCGTTCATCATGTGAGTTGAGGTGGTTTCAATGGTGAACATCATCATGCTGATCATATCTACTATATGACTCATGTTCGGCCTTTCGGTCTCTTGTGTCCGAGGCCATGTATGTACATGCTAGGCTCGTCAAGTTTAACCCGAGTGTTCTGCATGTGCAATACTGGCTTGCATCCGTTGTATGTGAACATAGAGTCTATCACACCCGATCATCACGTGGTGTCTCGACACGATGAACTTTCACAATGGTGCACACTCAGGGAGAACAAAATTCATCTTGAAATTTAAGTGAGGGATCACCTTATAATGATACCGTCGCCCTAAGCAAAACAAGGTGCATAAAAGGATTAACATCACATGCAAATCATAAGTGACATGATATGGCCATGAACTTGTGCTTGTGATCTCCATCTTGAAAGCACCGGCATGATCTCCATCGTCACCGGCACGACACCATGATCTCCATCATCTTGATCTCCATCAATGTGTCGCCATCGGGGTTGTCGTGCCCATCATGCTTGTACTACTATTGCCACAGTTTAGCGATAAAGTAAAGCATTACATAGCGCTTAATGATTGACACGCAGCTCATCCAATAATTAAAGACAGCCCTATGGCTCCTGTCGGTTGCCGTACTAATCGACATGCAAGTCGTGATATTCTATACAACACATGATCATCTCATACATCACATATATCACATCATGTAATTGGCCATATCACATCACAACATACCCTGCAAAAACAAGTTAGACGTCCTCTAATTGTTGTTGCTTGTTTTACGTGGCTGCTACGGGTTTCTATCAAGAACAATTCTCGCCTACGCATAAACCACAACGGTGATACATAAGTTTATTTTCAACCTTCTCAAGGACCGCCTTAGTCGAATCCGATCCAACTAAAGTAGGAGAAACAGACACCCGCCAGCCATCTTTGTGCAACGAAGTTGCATGTTAGTCGATGGAACCGGTCTCTCGTAAGCATACGAGATAGGCCGCTTCATCCCACAATACCGCTAAACCAAAACACGACCAAGGGAGGTAGCAATCTAAGCATCAACACCCACAAACTCTTTGTGTTCTACTCAAGATATCATCTACACATAGACCTAGTTCATGATGCCACTGTTGGGGAACGTTGCATGGGAAACAAAAAATTTCCTACGTTCACGCATGACCTATCTATGGTGATGAGCATCTACGAGAGGGAGAGTGGATCCACATACCCTTTTAGATCGCTAAACGAGAAGTGTTAAGAAACACGGTTGGTGTAGTCGAACGTCTTCGTGATCCAAATCGCCGAGCGTCCCGCGATACAATCACGATCCGTCCCGATCAAGCACCGAACGGATGGCACCTCCGCGTTCAGCACACGTACAGCTTGATGACGATCTCCGCCTTCTTGATCCAGCAAGAGGGAGCAGAGAGGTAGAAGAGTTCTCCGGTAGCGTGCTGGTGCTCCGGCGATGGTGGTGGAGCTATTCCGGTAGGGCTTTGCCTAAGCACTGCAGAAAACCGATCTAGAGGAGAAACTATGCACTAGAGGGACGGGTAGCACGTGGCTGAAAATCTTGTGCCAAAACCCTAAAAACCTCTAGTATATATAGGAGGAGGGGAGGAGGAGGCTTGGCCCTCAAGGCCCAGCCCCTAGGCTTTGGCCAAAGTGGGAGGGAGGAGTCCTCCTCCTCCACTCCTAGTAGGATTAGGACTCCTTCCTTATTTTCCCATTTTTGCCTTTTTCCACCTTTTCTCTTTGGGTTTTTTCTTCCCAATCGCATGGGCTTCCTGTGGGTCTTCCACCAGCCCACTAAGGGCTGGAAAACCTTCTCGCACAGCCCATGTAGCCTCTTGGGTCGAAATACCCCTCCCGATGGTCTCCCGGTAGACTACCGGCACTCCCGGTACATTACTGATGAGCCCGAAACTTTTCTGGCGACCAAAATAGGACTTTGTATATATCAATCTTTACCTACGGACCATTCCGAAGCTCCTCTTGACATCCGGGATCTCATCTGGGACTCCGAACAACCTTAGGTCACCACCATACATAACTCTATACTACCAAAACGTCACCGAACCTTAAGTGTGCAGACCCTGCGGGTTCGAGAACTATGTAGAAATGATCGAGACACCTCTACGGTCAATAACCAATAGTGGGACCTGGATGCCCATATTGGTTCCTACATATTCTACGAAGATCTTTATCGGTCGAACCTCTATGTCAAGGATTCAGTTAATCTCGTATGATGTTCCCTTTGTTCTTCGGTATGTTACTTGGCCGAGATTCGATCGTCGGTATCTCCATACCTAGTTCAACCTCATTACCGGCAAGTCTATTTACTCGTTCTGTAAAACAAGATCCTGTGACTAACAATTAGTCACATTGCTTGCAAGGCTTATTGTGATGTTGTATTACCGAGTGGGCCTTGAGATACCTCTCCGTCACACGGAGTAACAAATCCCAGTCTTTATCCATGCCAACTCAACAGACACCCTCGGAGATACCTATAGAGCACCTTTATAGTCACCCAGTTAGGTTGTGATGTTTTATACACACAACGCACTCTTCGGTTTTCGTGAGTTGCATGATCTCATGATCATAGGAACATATACTTGATATGCAGAAAACAGTAGCAATAAACTGACACGATCATATGCTACGTTTGTAATTTGGGTCTTGTCCATCACATCATTCTCCTAATGATGTGATCCCGTTATCAAATGACATCACATGTCAATGGCTAGGAAACCTTGACCATCTTTGACCAACGAGCTAGTTCACTAGAGGCATACTAGGGACAAAGTGTAGTCTATTTACCCACACATGTAATGTGTTTCCAATCAATACAATTATAGCATGGATAATAAAAGATTATCATGAACAAGAAAATATAATAATAAACACTTTATTTATTGCCTCTAGGGCATATTTCCAACAGCCGGGGCATAGGGGCACGCTCGGGGGCGGCGGACGGCAACGGCATGGGCGGCGGACGGCGGCGGCGTGGGCTTCGGGGAAGGGCAGGGGCATGGGCGATGGCGACGGCGTGGGCGGCGGACGGTGAAGGCGTGGGTGGCGGACGGCGTCGGTGTGGACTCGGGGGCAGGGCGGGGGCACGGGCGACGACGACGGCGTCGGGGCAGCCTGGCGACGTCCAGGCGGCCGGCGTCATCGGGGGGAACTGCGAGATGAAAATGAAAATTTTCACGAGTGCTGCATATATACACACACCATTGGTCCCGGTTGGTGGCACCATTGGTCCCGGTTGGTGGCACCAACCGGGACCAATGCCCACCTTTAGTCCCGGTTGGTGCCACCAACCGGGACCAAAGGTCTCTTTTTGGCAGAGACCTTTGGTCCCGGTTGGTGGCACCAACCGGGACTAAAGGTGGGCATTGGTCCCGGTTGGTGCCACCAACCGGGACTAAAGGTGGGTATTGGTACCGGTTGGTTCCACCAACCGGGACCAATGACCTTGCACAGTGGCGTGGTGGGAGTTTAGTCCCACCTCGCTGGTGGAGATTGTGTCGCACCTGTTTATAAAGCGCGGTGCGCCTGATCCTTCGAGCTCCTCTCTAAAGCAGGCTTACGGGCCTAACCACTCTGTATCTGCCTGTGGGCCTAGTGGGCCTTCTATGGGCCTGAATCCTGGCCCAATTGGCTGGTTGGGTTTCTAGTCGAATTCAGGCCATGGTGGCCCAGTAGGCGGCATTTTTTATTTTTTTACACTATTTTTGTTTTGTTTTTTGCTTTATTTTTTTTAATTTTTTTCCAGTATTTTTCTTCTGTTATTTTAGTTCATTCTTTTTAACAAATAAATACTTTGATAATTTTAGTTGCATAATTTCCATTATTTTGTTTTGTTTCTTGCTTTGTTTATTTTTTTGCTTTATTTATTTTCAGTGTGTTTTATCATTATATTCTTTTTGCTATTAATGTTTTGGACAAAAATACTTTGATAATTTTAGTTGCATAATTTTCATATAATTATAGTTTCAAAAATACTAGAGGTTTATAAAAGATTTTTAGTTGATTCTTTTTTGAACTCCACTCCCACAATGTTTTGAAAGAAATTAAAAAGCACTTCAAACGAACTCTAAAAAGGTTGAAAGTTGGCATGGTATCATCATTTCACCCACATAGCATGTGCTAAAAAGTTTAGCGGGTTACGGCAGAAACTGGATGCACTTCGTGTACAAAATGGAGAATCTCTTTCGAAGTATCACGATTTCAGACGAAAACTCATCTGTTACAAAGAGATTTCATTTTTGAACTTATTTGAACCCCATACTTTTTGTGTGTTCAAAATGCACCATTCAAAGCCACATCATCAATTTTCAACCCTTTCTAACTTCATTTGGTATTTTTCATGCACTTATTGATTTTTTGAGCTAAATGACCCTGAAATTGGAAAGCACTTCAAATGAACTCTGAAAAGGTTGAAAGTTGACATGGTATCATCATATCACACACATAGCATGTGCTAAAAAGTTGAGTGGGTTACGGTAGAAACTGGATGCACTTCATGTACAAAATGGACAATCTCTTTCGAAGTATCAGGGTTTCGGACGAAAACTCATCTGTTACAACGGGATTTCATTTTTTGAACTCATTTGAACTCCAGAATATTTGTGTGTTCAAAATGTACCATTCAAATCCACATCATCAATTTTCAACCCTTTTTGACTTCATTTGGTATTGTTCATGCACTTAGTGATTTTTTGAGCTAAATAACCCTGAAATTGAAAAGCACTTCAAATGAACTCTGAAAAGGTTGAAAGTTGACATGGTATCATCATTTCACCCACATAGAATTTCATAAAAAGTTGAGAGGGTTACGGCAAAAACTGGATGCACTTCGTGTACAAAACGGAAAATCTCTTTCGAAGTATTACGGTTTCGGACGAAAACTCATGTGTTACAAAAGGCAATTCATTTCTTCACATGTCGCTGCAATGATATAGTTGTGGAGAGAAAGTCTTCACATTTTCTTCGCTTGTGTCCTTTTCTTATTGCGCCGTAACCATGGATAATCTTCATCGTTTAACAGGGTGCTTGGGTCACCCTTGACTTTGATGGGAGGAATTTCATGAAATTTTTCATAATCTTCAGACATGTCTCTATTGCCCTCCAATCCCACGATGTCTCTTTTTCCTGAAAGAACTATGTGGCGCTTTGACTCATCGTATGATGTATTCGCTTCCTTATCTTTTCTTTTTCTCGGTATGGTAGACATGTCCTTCACATAGAAAACCTGCGCCACATCATTGGCTAGGACGAATGGTTCGTCTGTGTACCCAAGATTGTTCAGATCCACTGTTGTCATTTTGTACTGTGGGTCTTCCTGTACCCCGCCTCTTGACAGATTGACCCATTTGCACTTAAACAAAGGGACCTTGAAATCATGTCCATAGTCAAGTTCCCATATCTCCACTATGTAACCATAATATGTGTCCTTTCCCATCTTTGTTGCTGCATCAAAGCAGACACCGCTGTTTTGGTTGGTGCTCTTTTCATCTTGGGCGATTATGTAAAATGTATTCCCATTTATCTCGTACCTTTGTAAGTCAATACAGTCGAAGATGGTCCCCTGGACAACGAGTACAACTCATCAGAACCAGTGTTCTCACCCATGAGACGTGTTTGCAACCAACTGCCGAAAGTCCTGATGTGTTCATATGTAATCTAGTTGTCACACTGCTCCGGGTGTTTGGAGCGTAGAATATTCTTGTGTTCATCGACATACGGGGTCACCAAGGTGGAATTCTGTAGAACTGTGTAGTGTGCTTGAGACCAAGAATGCCCGTCCCTACATATTATTGAGTCCGCTCCAAGCATGCCTTTTCTAGTCAGTCTCCCCTCATACCGTGATTGAGGGAGACCAATCTTCTTAAGGTCAGGAATGAAGTCAACACAAAACCCAATGACATCATGTGTTTGATGGCCCATGGAGATGCTTGCTTCTAGCCTAGCGTGGTTACGAACATATTTCTTTAAGACTCCCATGAACCTCTCAAAGGGGAACATATTGTGTAGAAATACAGGGCCCAGAAGGACAATCTCGTCGACTAGATGAACTAGGACGTGCGTCATGGTATTGAAGAAGGACGGTGGGAACACCAGCTCAAAACTAGCAAGACATTGCACCAAATCACTCCTCAACCTTGGCAGGATTTCTGGATCAATCACCTTCTGAGAGATTGCCTTGACGAATGCACATAGCTTCACAATGGCTAATCGAACGTTTTCTGGTAGAAGCCCCCTCAATGCAACCGGCAGCAGTTGCCTCATAATCACGTGGCAGTCATGAGACTTTAAGTTCTGGAACATTTTCTCTACCATATTTATTATTCCCTTTATATTCGATGAGAAGCCAGAGGGGACCTTCATACTGAGCAGGTATTCAAAGAAGATTTCCTTCTCTTCTTTGGTAAGAGCGTAGCTAGCAGGACCTTCATACTGCTTTGGATGCATGCCATCTTTTCCATGCACACGTTGTTGTTCCTCCCGTGCCTCCGGTGTATCTTTTGTCTTCCGATACACTCCCAAGAAGCCTAGCGGGTTCATACAAAGATTCTTTGTCACGTGCATCACATTGATTGCAGAGCGGACCTCTAGGTCTTTCCAATGGGGTAGGTCCCAAAATACAGATTTCTTCTTCCACATGGGTGCGCGTTTGTCAACGTCATTCGGAACAGATAGTCCGCCAGGACCCTTTCCAAATATTACTTGTAAATCATTGACCTTATCAAGTATGTGTTCACCAGTACGGAGGGCGGGCTTCTTCCGGTGATCTGCCTCACCTTTGAAATGCTTTCCTTTCTTTCGACATTGATGGTTGGTCGGAAGAAATCGACGATGCCCTAGGTACACATTCTTCCTGCATTTGTCCAAATATATAATTTCAGTGTCACCTAAACAGCGTGTGCATGCGTGGTATCCCTTGTTTGTCTGTCTTGAAAGGTTACTGAGAGCAGGCCAATCGTTGATGGTTACAAACAGCAACGCATGTACGTCAAATTCCTCCTGTTCGTTCTCATCCCACACACGTACACCCCTTCCATTCCATAGTTGTAAAAGTTCATCAACTAGTGGCCTTAGGTACACATCAATGTCATTGCCAGGTTGCTTAGGGCCTTGGATGAGCACTGGCATCATAATGAACTTCCGCTTCATGCACAACCAAGGAGGAAGGTTATACATACATAGAGTCAGAGGCCATGTGCTATGTTGGCTGCTTTGCTCCCCATAAGGATTAACGCCATCTACACTTAAACCAAACCATACGTTCCTCGGGTCACCTATAAAGTCGCTCCACTTTCTCTCAATCTTTCTCCACTGCGACCCGTCAGCGGGTGCTCACAACTTCCCGTCTTTCTTACGGTCTTTTTTGTGCCATGGCATCAACTCAGCATGCTTTTTGTTTCTAAATAGACGTTTCAACCGTGGTATTATAGGAGCATACCACATCACCTTGGTAGGAACCCTCTTCCCGGTGTGCTGGCCCTCAACATCACCAGGGTCATCTCTTCTGATCTTATACCGCAATGCACCGCATATCGGGCATGAGTTCCGTTCCTCGTACTCACCGCGGTAGTGGATGCAGTCATTAGGGCATGCATGTATCTTCTGCACCTCCAATCCTAGAGGGCATACAACCTTCTTTGCTGCGTACGTACTGTCGGGCAATTCGTTATCCTTTGGAAGCTTCTTCTTCATTATTTTTAGTAGCGAACTAAATCCCTTGTCAGATACACCATTGTCTGCCTTCCATTGCAGCAATTCCAGTGTGGTACCAAGCTTTTTGTTGTCATCTTTGCAATTTGGGTACAACCCTTTTTTGTCAGCCTCTAACATGCGATCGAACTTCAACTTCTCCCTTTCACTTTCGCATTCTCTCTATGCATCAACAATGACCCGGCGAAGATCATCATCGGGCACATCGTCTGGTTCCTCTTGATCTTCAGCTTCCCCCATTGCAGCATCATCGTATTCAGGGGGAGGGTAGTTATCGTCATCCTCTTCTTCTTCGTTATCTTCCATCATAACCCCTCTTTCTCCGTGCTTGGTCCAAACATTATAGTGTGGCATAAAACCCTTCTGAAGCAGATGAAAGTGAAGGGTTTTAGAGTTGGAGAAAGACTTCGTATTCTCATAGACAGTACATGGACAAGGCATAAAATCATTCTGCTTGTTTGCCTCAGCCACTTCGAGAAAATTATGCAGGCCCTTAATATACTTGGAGGTGCGTCGGTCACCATACATCCATTGCCGGTTCATCTGCGTGCGTTATATAATGAAGTGTATTAAAAACCATTACAACATATCATGAATACAGAAGTGACCAAATTATTAGAAATCCATCATCACATTAAAGCCAAATTACAATAAGGACCAAAATAAATATGTACAGTACATACGTACTTGTCATTATTGAACAACATATAGCTCTCTAGAGCATCTAATTAAAACATACATCGAAACTATGTAAAAAAATTAAATGCAACAACAAATGCAATCATAACCTCTACTAAGGTACCAATTGATCCAACGGCATAATGATACCAAGCCTCAATATTAATGTCATATTTTCTAATCTTTCTAAGCTTCAAGCGCATTGCATCTATCTTGGACTTGTGATCGTCGACGATATCGGGAAAATGCAACTACAATCCCGTCTTGTCATCTTCAGTTCTTTTCAATTTTTCTTTCAAATGATCGATTTCTTTTTCAGCTTTAGTTAACTTGTCGAGCAGAATTGCATAGTCGGTATCCATTTCTGGTTCAACTACTTCCTATAGATAAAAACATCTATGTCAAGTTGGTGGCATAATTAATTGTCATAGACATTAGATGTGTGAAATAGTTATATAAAAGATAATATACCACATCTGAATCATAGACTGGACGAGGGCCGACGTGGGCGGATACCATAACCATGGCACTATATAATAACAAACAATAATAAAAGTAAGAAAATCATACGAGTAAGTATATTTTCTTTTAGCAAGAAGATAAGATCAAGAGGCCCACCACGCGTGGACGATCGACGGCGGTTTCAAGACGGGGCGGGACAGGACAGACCGCCAAACCTAGACAAATCTTGATGAAAATGGAGTTTGGACAAGGAGCTTCGAGAGGAGAAAGCTTAAGTTTGGCTTGGGCATTTCATCAAACACCTCATGTGCATAGGAGGTGAGCTAGAGCACCACAAAGCTCTCCCCTCGCCGGCCAAAAACACAGAGCAGTGTGGAGTGCTCTGCTCGATGGCGAGGGGGTATATATAGGCATCTCATTGGTCCCGGTTCGTGGCTGGAATCGGGAATAAAGGACCCCCTTTGGTCCCGGATCCAGCCACGAACGGGGACCAATGGTTGTGGGCCAGGAGCGAGGTACATTGGTCCTGGTTCGTGTCTGGAACCAGGACCAAGGGTTCCAGACGAACCGGGACCAATGCCCCATGTGGCCCGCCTGGCCCTCTGGCCTCACGAACCAGGACTGTTGCCCCCATTGGTCCCGGTTCGTGACTGAACCGGGACTAATGGGCTGGCCCGACCTGAACCAATGCCCTATTTCTACTAGTGATTAGAGATCCAATTCGCATCACTATACCCTTCAAGTATCGACGGGTATCCGGTATAGTGTAGTCCGTGGTTCATAGTACCTTTCAAGTAGCGCATAACTCTCTCAACAGCACGCCAATGAACATCACCCGGATTGGCAACAAACCGGCTCAGTTTGCTCACAGCAAACGCGATGTCAGGCCTCGTTGCACTAGCTAGATACATAAGTGAACCAATGATTTGAGAGTATCTCAATTGATCTTTAGCTATGCCATTGAACTTTCGAACCAACACACTAGGATCATATGGTGTTTGAGAAACTTTGCAGTCTGAATATCCAAAATGACTCAAAATCTTCTCAACATAATGGGATTGCAGAAGTGTAATCCCACCCTCATCATCTCTAAATAGCTTGATATTCAAGATGACATCAGCCACTCCAAGGTCCTTCATCTCAAAGTTCTGAGACAGAAAAGACTTAACCTCCTCAATCACTTTGAGATTGGTTCCGAATATCAGTATGTCATCAACATACAAGCACAATATAACTCCTTCGCCCCCACCATGGCGATAGTATACACATTTGTCAGCTTCATTAACAACAAAGCCAACATATGTCAGAGTTGTATTAAACTTCTCATGCCATTGCTTAGGTGCTTGTCTCAGGCCATATAAAGATTTCAGCAACTTACACACCTTTCCTTCCTGACCATCTATCACAAAGCTATCTGGCTGTTGCATATAGATTTCCTCCTCTAGCTCTCCATTAAGGAAAGCCGTCTTGACGTCCATTTGATGGACGAGAAGACCATGCGAGGCCGCCAACGAGAGTAGTACTCGAATGGTGGTCAGTCTGGCCACAGGTGAGTAAGTATTGAAGAAATCTTCTTCTTCTTTCTGGGCATAGCCCTTGGCCACAAGCCTAGACTTATACTTTTCAATTGTACAATCGGGCCTAAGATTTCTTTTGAACATCCACTTACATACCAATGGTTTGCACCCATAGGGACGCTCAGTTATTTCCCATGTTCCGTTAGCCATGATGGAATCCATCTCACTACGGACCGCTTCTTTCCAGTAGTCAGCATCAGGAGATGCATAGGCTTCTGAAATAGAAGTGGGGTTATCATCCACGGGGTATACAAGGAAGTAATCACCAAAGGTCTTTGCAGTCCTTTGTCTCTTGCCCCTACCAAGGGTTTCCTTGTCATTCTCCTCAAGATTTTCATCATGTGTTTGTTCATAATATTCCATAGGAATGATAGGCTCAGGAGTCTCCTTTGATTCCTGTCTAGAAGTGCTTTGCATATCTCTCATGGGGAATATATCCTCAAAGAATGTAGCATCCTTAGACTCCATAATCGTACCGACCTTTATGTCAGGTACCTCAGATTTCACTACTAGAAATCTATAGCCAACACTATTCTTAAAGTAGCCCAAATTAACGTAGTCCACGGTCTTTGGTCCAAGCTTACACTTTTTGGGGATCGGCACATTGACTTTCGCCAAACAGGCCCAAGTACGTAAATAGGAGAGCGTCGTCCTTCTCTTCGACCACTGCTCATAGGGAGTGACCTCATTATCTTTTGTCGGAACTTTATTCAGGACATGACACAAAGTCAATATAGCCTCCCCCCCATCATGCCTTGGATAAACCCGATGTATCTAACATGGCACTAACCAAATCAGTTAGAGTACGGTTTTTTCGCTCGGCAACCCCGTTTGACTGGGGCGAATAGGGAGGCGTCCTCTCATGAATAATGCCATGTTCCGCACAGAAAGAATCAAACTCATTTGAGAAATACTCTCCACCACGATCAGACCAGACTCGTTTAATTTTCTTTTCAAGTTGGTTCTCAACTTCTGCCTTATAGATTTTAAAGTACTGTAGAGCCTCATCTTTAGTATTTAACAGATACACATAGCAATATCTAGTGGAATCATCTATCAATGTCATGAAGTATTTCTTTCCACTTTTAATCAATACACCATTCATCTCAGAGAGATATGTATGTATGAGTTCTAGGGGCGCCAGGTGTCTCTCCTCAGTAGGCTTGTGAGTCTTGCGAGGTTGCTTTACTTGCACACATGAATGGCACTTAGAACCTTTGGCTAAAGTGAAACTCAGGATTAAATTCAGTTTTGCTAGCCGTGTCATAACACCAAAACTAATGTGACAAAGACGTGAATGCCAAACTTCAGATTCATTAACATTCAAATGAATATTGTTCACGACTTTATTACAAAAATCTTCAAGGGAAAGGTGGAACAGACCTCCGCATTCATAACCTTTTCCAACGAAAAGTCCATATTTCGTAACAACTACTTTATTAGACTCGAAGACCAACTTAAACCCTTCTCTAAACATAAGGGAGCCACTAACGAGGTTCTTCTTGATGGCGGGGACATGTTGCACGTTCTTCAGCTGCACGATCCTTCCCGAAGTAAACTTCAGATTGACCGTGCCAACACCAAGAACAGAAGCACTCACGCCATTCCCTATCAAAACGGACCCTCGGTCTGTGACCTGATAAGAAGAGAACAATGAGATGTCAGCACACACATGAATATTTGCACCTGTGTCCACCCACCATTCGGTGGACTGATAAACTGAAAATACAGTAAATAAATTACTGTACCCAGATGCACCACTTTTATTGTTTCCCACAATCATATTGGCAGACTTATTGTCCTGCGCTGGCTTCTTGTACCTGTTTGGGCACTTGTTGGCCCAATGTTCCTCTGAACCACAGTTGAAGCAGCCATCATCCTTCTTATTCTTCTTAAAGGTCTTCTTTCCCTCTTATTGAAGTCGGTATTCTGTTGGACAGAATTCTTTCCCTTGGGCTTGTGGGAATTGAAGTTCTTCTGATGTACCATATTGGCAACCGAAGGGCCTTCAACCGCTTTTCCATGCGAGTCCTTTGCTCTCGAGTTCTTCTCAACACTCAGACGCCCGATGATATCCTCTACTGAGAATTCACGCCTCTGATGTTTCAGAGTGGTAGCAAAGTTCCTCCAGGAATTCGGGAGCTTAGCAATTATACATCCCACGACAAATTTGCCTGGTAAATTACACTTAAGAACGTCAAGGTCCTTAGCAATGCATATTATCTCATGAGCTTGTTCCAACACAGAACGGTTGTCAACCATTTTGTAATCATGGAACTGCTCCATAACATACATCTCGCCCCCAGCATCGGTGCCCCCGAATTTAGATTCGAGCGCCTCCCACAAGTCCTTGGCGACCCCCACATGTAAATATGTGTCAACCAGCTTATCTCCGATCACGCTAAGGACTGCTCCAATAAAGTAGATAGTGGCCTCCTTGAACGCCTTCTCCTTTTCTGGAGTGATCGTTCCTGTGAGAGTGACATCGGCTACCTAGAACACGTTCATAGCCGTGAGACATAAGGTAGTTTTGGTCTGCCAATGCTTAAAACATGTACCGGTAAACTTGTCCGGTTTCAGTGCAGCAGCAAAACCATTACTCGAAAAATTCCTACACAAATTAGGTTTTTGGATTGTTGAGAATATAGGCAATTTTTCTATCAGATTAATCCACGAAATAATAACTAGCATGGCATTTACATAAGCGCAAACATACTGATATTAATACATGCAAACACATACTACGCTAACAGTAGATGTATCTACGCATAACGCTAGTAGTGCTACAATTAACATAAATAGGAGCGGGCTAAACATGTTATATCCTCCAATAGGCTAGTTGGTCGTAGCAGCAGCATTGGCAGCGGCGGCATCTTGTCAGCTTCGAGCTTCTCAGCAGCAGCATGGTTGACGTTGGTTGGGGACAACATGGCGAAGACGACGCGGACGTAGATGAAGTAGACGAACGAAAGCGAGCAGTCGTGTAGTCGCTCCCCAAAAACCTAATTGTCCCTCTCCCCGTACAGGACCCAGAGAGGCATGCTTTTGGAGGCCTGCTCTCCCGTCGACCATGTATGCGGTGAACAGGAAAGGAACGACGTGCGCGGAGTGCGTGGAGGCAGATGTGATCCGTTTTCTGTGGCAGCTAGGGTTGGCCAAAGCCCTGCTTATGTAGGCGGCGTTCGGGTGGAGAGACGTGGGTTGAACCCACATCAGCCCACGATGCAGTTATGTATTCTCCGTTCCTAACCGGCAAAAATAAGCGTGTAGGTATGAGCTCTGCTCAGCTCATTCCCGTGCCGCGGCGGGCAGCGGAGGAGGAGTGCGCGAGGGCCTCTTCTCTTCTCATGCTCCAATAGCATGTGGAAGAGAAACCCTTATAAAGAGGTGCAACTCCTTCTCCACTAGCAAGGTGGGGCTAAACTTCCCACCCCCCTTGTCATGCCAACTACATGGGCCCTTAGAGATTTTTCTGAAATTGTCTTATGGGCCTAAAGCCCATCTCAGAACAATATTTGTATTCACCCTATGTTCAAAGGACAACTACGCAACCATCTTTCTGTTCCTAACTAGGAGAGTGCCCGTGTGTTGCCACGAGCCAACAAACGAATGTAAATATTGCTCGAGTTATTTTTATGAAGGATGTGCATATTATGTGTGATATTCCACAAGACAACAAACACAAGCATCTTTCTCTCTTTTCAACAAACACCAGTCATCCCTCTAGCAAACCTTTCCATCCAAGTTGTTATTGGTCACCTTTTACATCCTTACATCATTCATCTTCCAATTCACTACCATTTGACTATGTCTATGGTTTCTTTGTTGTTGTGTTGCTCCCTAACATATTTGGAACACCATCAATGAATGGTGGTTCGTAAGGCGCCTCACCTTAGTACAAGTCTCTCTCTCCCTTGACACCTCCATCCCTCGACTTTATATTCCTATGGAGCATAAATAGACATACAATAACCGTAGGACAACTCTCTTTTTCTTGCCTTCATATGTTTAAATACTGCTGTTTGCTTGTAGATTTCAATGTGATGGTTTATATTACTGGGAGAGCACGTCTATTACTGACAGAATTGTACCTGTGCGTGCAAATACTTCCAGACTTACCTGTGCGTATTTGTATTACTGACATAATTGTACCTGTCCTAAGAAATAGCTTGTAGTTTGTATTACCGACAGAATTGTATTACTTCCAGATTTGAAATCCAGATGTACGCATGCGTGCAAATACCAGGCGCAAAAATATTAGGCACTGAAGGGATCTGGACGGCGGCGATTGTGGTCCACTGCGACCTAGAGATCCACACTGAAGGCGGGGACGGCCCCTCTAGGCGGGATCCTCGATGGCGGCGAATCGATGGCGGCGGTGCCGACGAAGGCCTCCGGGATGGAGGCAAAGGCGACGAAGGCCCCGGGGTTTGAGGCGATGGCTGGAAGGCCCCAGGAATGGAGGCGATGGTGGCAAACGCCTGTGGGATGGAGGTGATTGGCGATGGGCGATGGAGGCGATCTGGGTTCGCGATGGTAGCGATGGAATGGCGATTGGCTCGAGTGTCGGGGCCTTTTTGTTGAGATTTTTTTCCATGATGGATGTAGGTTCACCGATTGTTTTTTTGTCCAATTTTTATTCACGACAGATGTGGGAGCCTCGATCGACCTTTTTTGTCTATTTTTTTCGTTCCGTAGGTGGGAGTCCCTTCGTCCGGTTTTGTAGCGGGTGGGTGTGGAGACTAAAAAAACAGATGGAGATGGATGACGAAAAAATCGAGAAAGAAGCTATCAAGTGCCCCTTTAGGAGTAGAGATATACATCCATATGTAGTCCATAGAGAACTCTCTAAAAAGACAAATATATTTTGGAACGGAGGGAGTATATAGAAAAAATTAACACTTATATATAGAAACATTGATCATGTGTCTTAATGCAACCTCACTACCTCCTATCATTGCTGACGTAAGGCCCATATATTCCCCCCTCCTTAACCATGAATGTCGTGTTTCCTAGCCCACCCGAACTCTTGGGCCACCAAATCGTTGTCCTCCTTACTGCTCATGCAGTTTTTTTAATACTTACTTACCCATTTGCCTTTAAAATCTTGAGATTTGTACCTATAGGCAATGGTGTAAAGTAATCATGTTCATTTCTGAAGCATATATAAATGTGATGTACAATAGGACGTCGGAGTTAAAAAATGCAAGGAACCAAATAAGAATACATAATAGTAATTCATAAGATGTATTGCATCCTCATATCTCTTCTCATGGCGTGATAGACACCCTGGACCTGAACAACAATCAAAGTAACCATGTATACGTGGAAATAAAATTTCTACAAGTGGAAATCTATGTTTGTTAAGTAGAATATATTTGAGCATTTGAAAATAGGGTGCTACATGCTTATTTGAAACCACAAGAATCCTCCACAAAAACATTCCCCCCTAGAAGATATTTTCTGACTTGCTTCGGCATGTACAAACCAATTTGAGATATATATTGAGAAAAATAATTATAATAAGGAAAATATGGCAAAACAAAATAATCAATGTGTTTAAAAACTGATACGATCTAAGAAATGAAATTAGACAACCCCTAAGGCATGCTAATACATATTATTCCACCATAAGAGAACTTGTAATAAAATTTAACACATCCATCTTTGGAATTGATTCACGAAGAACCAATAGTACAACATCAACCTAAAATAGACCAAATCTTCATCCTTAGTGCCGATTGTAAATCCTCCATCTATGAGATATGTATTCACCTATAAAAGAAAATTAGAGGATAAGTAATTCCTGAAGTAAGATCCAAGGTTCTTATTAAAAAACACATGACGAGAAGAAGTATCTGTTGGGGAACGTTGCATGGGAAACAAAAAATTTCCTACGCACATGCAAGATCTATCCATGGTGATGAGCATCTACGAGAGGGAGAGTGGATCTACATACCCTTGTAGATCGTTAAGTGGGAAGCGTTAAGAAACGCGGTTGGTGTAGTCGAACATCTTCACGATCCAAATCGCCGAGTGTCCCGCGATCTCATCACGATCCGTTCCGCGATCCAATCATGATGTCCCGCGAACTCATCACGACCCGTCTCGCGAACTCATGATGATCCGGCCTGCGAACTCATCATGATCCTTCCTACGATCTCATCACGATCTGTCCCGCGATCTCATCACGATCCATCCCGCGAACTCATCACGAACCGTCTCGTGATCTTGATCATGGTCCTTCCGATCTAGCGCCGAACGGACGACACCTCCGCGTTCAGCACACGTGCAGCTTGATGACGATCTCCACCGTCTTGATCCAGCAAGAGGAAGTGGAGAGGAATAAGAGTTCACCGGTAGCGTGACGGCGCTCCGGCAATGGTGGTGGAGCAATTCTAGCAGGGCTTCGCCTAAGCACTACGGAAATCCGATCTAGAGGAGCACCGGTGGAACGGGTAGCACGTGGCCGTAAAATCCCGTGCAAAACGCCCAATACCACCAGTATATATAGGAGGGAGGGAGGAGGAGGGCTGGCGCAAGGGCCAAGGCCCCATAGGGTCGGCCGAATCCACTAGGATTGGAGGACTCTCCTCCAATCCTAGTAGGACTAGGATTCGTCCCTTTTTTCCTTTTTCCACCTTTTCCTATTGGGTTTTCTTCTCCAGCCACATGGGCCTTGTGTGGGAGTTCCCACCAGCCCACTAAGGGCTGATATTCACTCTCCCACAGCCCATGAAGCCTCTTGGGTCGAAATACCTCTCCCGATGGTCCCCCGGTACACTACCGGCACTCCCGGTACATTACTGATGAGCCCGAAACTTTTCCGGCGACCAAAATAGGACTTCGTATATATCAATATTTACCTCCGGACCATTCCGGAGCACCTCGTGACATCCAGGATCTCATCCAGGACTCCAAACAACCTTTGGTCACCACCATACATAACTCTGTACTACCGAAACGTCACCAAACCTTAAGTGTGCAGACCCTGCGGGTTCGAGAACTATGTGGACATGACCGAGACACCTCTACGGTCAATAACCAATAGCGGGACCTGGATTCCCATATTGGTTCCTACATATTCTACAAAGATCTTTATCGGTCGAACCTCTATGTCAAGGATTCAGTTAATCCCGTATGATGTTCCCTTTGTTCTTCGGTATGTTACTTGTCCGAGATTCGATCGTCGGTATCTTCATACCTAGTTCAACCTCGTTACCGGCAAGTCTCTTTACTCGTTTTGTAAAACAAGATCCCGTGACTAACAATTAGTCACATTGCTTGCAAGGCTTATTGTGATGTTGCATTACCGAGTGGGCCCTGAGATACCTCTCTATCACACGGAGTAACAAATCCCAGTCTTGATCCATGCCAACCCAACAGACACCCTCGGAGATACCTGTAGAGCACCTTTATAGTCACCTAGTTACGTTGCGACGTTTGATACACACAAGGCACTCCTCCGATGTCCGTGAGTTGCATGATCTCATGGTCATAGGAACACATACTTGACATGTAGAAAACAGTAGCAATAAACTGACACGATCATATGCTACGTTTGTAGTTTGGGTCTTGTCCATCACATCATTCTCCTAATGACGTGATCCCGTTACCAAATGACATCTCATGTCCATGACTAGGAAACCATAGCCATCTTTTGATCAACGAGCTAGTCCATTAGAGGCATACTAGGGACATGGTGTTGTCTATGTATCCACACATGTATCTGAGTTTCCGATCAACACAATTATAGCATGGATAATAAACGATTATCATGAATAAGGAAATGTGATAATAACTAATTTATTATTGCCTCTAGGGCATATTTCCAACAATATCCTCATAATATTAAACTTAAACACAAATGGTCTAAGTTATAGAAGTCATCTAGAATTAGAAACCTTGAAGCTAATTAGTTAACAAATTTAATTTCCTTGAGACACTAACCAAACCATGTAAAACTCTCAATACAAGTGCAAGGGTTTTTAAAAAAATCTCACTTATTGACTCCGGCACACGTTGGAAACAAGGAAGAGATCAATAAACTTGTTGGCGAGATCGATCTTGTCGCAGTCGGTCCACTAAGAAAACCATAAAGCCCCACTCGGTGTAAACTACGGCGGAAAAAGATGTTTCAGATAGAACAAATATTTTTTTACCTTATGCAGTAATGAAAGAATACATAGGAAGCCGGTTAAGGAAAACTACACCATGGGCGTTTTATACAGACCGTGCACACACAATTGATACATAGCCGACCCATCCGTATTGAATCTTTTTGAACTTACAACTCAACTAAATATTAAAAAAAACCTGTATGATAGTGAATATACAATTATCCATATTTCTCTACAAACAATCTCAACTTAGAACCAGTATAATTTGAAAACTTTCCTCGTATGATTGAGAAAGCAGAGGTACCTTGATCGCATGGATTTTGCTATGCTGCTCTTGCTGGAAATCCATAATTGTCGGCTAGAAAATTCTCATCCACTCCAAGCCGCACAACCTATCTTATTCTCACCCTATGTCCTTCTTCAGATGCAATCATTCGTCATTTTGTTAAATGATAGATAAAATTGCATGAACAATGAATGTATATACCTGAATTCAGCAGTGGTCATGTACTTCATGTTCTCTTCTATCTGAATAGACATCAAGCTAGTTGATGGTGCTTCTTCTCAACTGGCGGTTGTGAATGGAGAGAGGGGTGTAGTTGCGGCGACGGAACACTTAAGCCTAGCTAAATACACGTGTGTTGCAACACGGGATAAAAAACAAATGTGTAAAATATATATACCTTTGAGATCCACAATAATGTGAGTTATAAAATTTACAACAAAATATTAAGTGATTTGCAAGATAACTAATTCACATCCGAATTACCATGGCAAATTATATTTCATCCATCTACAATGTATCAAAAAGCGAAAGGAAAGGAAACTAAAAAAGCGCAAGAAAAGAAATATATTATGCTCAAATTCCCATCCCTCCAAACAATGCGAACTTTGACATATAAGTGAACATAAGTAAGTGTGATGGTGATGTTGACACCAAACGCAGAACGTCCAACCCTACACATTGTAATAAAAACAAAGTAAAAAATTAGAAAGGCATAATTGCTAGTACTACATAATAGCAATTCGCAAAAAAGGTAATACATGCCAAGATGGATGACATTTGCTACCCAAAATGTGATGCCCTCCTCCGCTCCTCCCTAGTCTTATTTAAGTATTGAAACCAAAAAGGCCAGCACTACTCGAGCTTGTGCTAATCTAGCATGGTATGTTCCAAGAAAGTGCAAATACTACCATGATCTAATAGAAATCAATCAATCTAAGCAAATAGAGTCTGTGATCAATGCTTCTGACAACAAACAATCGACAATTTGGGCCCCTCGAATTTGTACATACAAAATGTACTCAATAATATCCATGTTGTGTAGCTGCTCCATCCTCTGCATGACCATTACTAAAAGGTGAAGAGGTAGAACCGTAGAAGCATGAACGACAAGAATTATAAAATCATGAGCTATGACATTAATCCTCGTTCAAGATGGATGTTCTCCTAAACTGACATGGGTTTTTCTAGACGTGTTGCACTAATTAAGCTAGGTCCGATGGGATGGGATTGAGCAGCAAGCCCCTGCGCCCGTTGATAATTTTTTGTTGTTTCATGTGCCACTATTGCTATCTCCTGCAAATCTCCCGCGGATTTCCTCTGCACTGACCTAAATTTAATACACCATGCAGTCTAACAAAGCAAGAAAATGCACCAAACTGAAATCATGTTCAGTTAAAGCAGATTATATGATAAATTTGAAGGGCTCTATATAATAAACAATTTATAGCAGCACATGCTTGTCGGAGGAACATATACTGACGAATACAATACATAATATTGTGCTCTTAAAGTCAATGTCATTGTACTCACTTATTTCCTCTTAAAAAAAGCAGGCCATCTTTATTTTAATCCATATGTTGTGTTATTAACTACATGAACATGATAAACTGGGACTCAAATAGTTCGTTTGTGCCAATTGTAAATCTAGTTAGGTCTCTTCTCTCCAATAATCAAAAGAGAATACATGCATCCAAAGAAAGCACATACATACCTCCAATTAAGACCATCTGAACCATTCCGAAATATGCATAGCCATGGATTAGCTATACATGTCTGGTACGGTCGCATGGCTTTGTTTCTCGTATTCTCCTCTAACTGACCATTGGCACCACTGCCCACCATTGCATGTGCCAAGTTCGTCCTCGTCGCACACGCTTGTAGTATGTTCGCTAACACGGGAATAGTTACTAAACCCATCTCCGTGTGCGTCCTTGCCACCAAGTGCCTTTCAGCGACACAAAGAGAGAATACACAAAAATGATGCAGATGGAGATGAAAAGGAGAGAGTGCTTAATTTCCTCCGGTTGACGTCATCGCACGTGCTTAATCAAGAACTTGTCGAGGTCGAGGCAGTTTGGCCAAAGCATGTCATCGCCGTCACCGGTAGGTAGCACGTCGCTGTCATCACCGTGCTGGATTTGAGCTCCAAGCCAGGGCTACAACACCTCGTCCCCACCATGGCACATGGTGTCTACAATGGTAGGATGTCGTTGTGCTCTTCACCGCCGTGACATGCTCCACCTTGTCTCGATCGCCAGCCCGTCATACATGGCGACCGACGGCGGGAGAGGACTGACAACGCTAGTTGGCGGAAGAGAGAGGTTGTGGGAGGAGATGAAGACGAGGGTATCCAACCAGGCGCTTTTCGGTTATGGAAGGGAGGGGAAGGTTCGTTGGTTGGGTGTATATGAGGGATCTGGATCAGATCGTGGAGAGTAGGGAGGGGAAAGGAAGGGGAGGTGGGTCAGGGCACGAGATCTCGGAGATTTCCTTCGAGCGACAAGGGTGATTTCCTTCCATAGATGGCTAGCATGCTGATTCTAGACGTGCGTTTGTTTCTGTTTCTGTTTCTGTGCCGGTTTTTTCTTTTTCCTCTTCCAATGAAATTTTTATGATGCATGGTTCTTCTGAGGGAGAAAAAAATCGATGGGGTCGAAGAGGTTGTTCGATCGGTGGGAGGGGATCTCAGGAGTACCAACCGCGTACAAATAGGAGTAAACATGATACGATGACGAGAGGAAGGACGAAATAAAACCCCAGACAAAGATGAAAGGGAAGAAGAAATAAACTGTAATGAAATGTTAATTGATGTGATTTAATGATAAATGGTAATATTAATTAACGTGATTGAATGCCTTATGATAAGATTAATTAATTTAAATTTGGTCTTTAAAATTCATTAGAAATCAGTCTTGATTGATTCTTACACATAAATACATTACTAAATATACGGAGTTATCATATGCTGAATTTATGGAGTTATGGAGTTATCATATGCTGAACTGATTGATTACCATAATTTCCATATTGCCATATTTCTGAGCATGCGGAGTTATCATATAATCAATTGATTGATTACCATAATTGTCATATTGCCATATTAGATATTTTAATGATTTTATGGCCTTACCTTATGTGAATTGGTAAGGAACGATAATTAATGTAATTTGGTGATGTATGGAAATATTAATTAATGCGAGTGAGCAACTTATGGCAAGATTAATTAATTCATATTTGATTCTTAAAGATTCGTTATAAATTAATCTTGATTGATTCATTCACATAAATACATTACTAAATATATGACGATGGAAGGAGTGAAGAAAAAAAATGGACGGAAAAAAACCCACACAAAGGTGGGAGGGATGACGAAACCCCCCCGAAAAAGGAGTTACCAAGTGTCCTTTTAGGAGTAGATATCAACGATATCAATACAAGCCTTTTTCCAGTTTCTGTCACTGCGGTAGCTTATTTGCATGGTTGAACTCAGCTATCATGCATGACTCCCTTTATTGATTAAACCCCAAACTTAGCCAAAACAGAGAGAACATATATGAATAAGAAATATGCAAAAAAAAACAAATATATCTAAAGTGAATTTATCAACAAATCTGATCATAAAGTAACGATTTATCATATCCAACAAACACACCGTGAAAATTACATAAGAAGAATAACAATCATGCAGGGTAGCTCATGTGAGCTTTGTATTAAGAAGGGAGAGAGAAAACTACTCACTTCATGAGTGACTATGATGTAGGGTAGCTCACGATTTATCATATCCAACACACACCGTGAAAACTACGATTTCCCCCTCC
This sequence comes from Hordeum marinum, assembly GCA_022496015.1. Classification (NCBI taxonomy): domain Eukaryota; kingdom Viridiplantae; phylum Streptophyta; class Magnoliopsida; order Poales; family Poaceae; genus Hordeum; species Hordeum marinum. Next base: position 12,674,193 of record CM039674.1, read on the forward strand.
AACAGAGTCCGGCGAAGGCATACATATTGGATCGTGAAGAAATAGAGTTGTGCGACAACCCGATAAATCGGGCGATAAATTCCTGAGGGTTTTAGGATTTCCACCCCTGATCGACTAACAGGCGGCATGGCTCCAGGATTTGGATGGACCGAAGATGATGATACGTCTTAAACATATCTATAATTTTTTATTGTTCCCCATGTCATATTTATATTAAGTTAGCATCCTTTTGGCCCATCTTTAAGTTATTGTTTATTATTTTGCTACACTAACCTGTTACCCAGTGCCCTTTGTTTTTTAAACTTTGCAGAAAAATAAATTTTATCGGACTCAAAACAATCAAGAAAAAACAGAAAAAGTTTCAAGTCGAGAAGGTTCCAGGGGACACCGACATAGGTTAGTGGGGCACCTAGAGGCCCTACGCCCCGGTCGCATGCCCCCTCTGGAGCTCATATTTGCGGTCACTCCATTCATGTGCCTTCGTTCTTCCTTGTCCGACATTGCACGATGCTCCTCACCACCTTCCCCACCTTTCTATTGCTCCTCTCCATTGGGTTTTGGCTTGGTCTCGTGCGTGACAGGAAGAATCTGCTCAGTAGCGTGTTGTGCCATATCTGGCAGGCTCCGGCGGCGGGTCAGACCACCCTCGGGCCTGATGCACGTGTCTGGCTTGGTCATGGTTGGGATCCCCTATGGGAGGGGTGTTAGTTGGACGGTGTGGTGATGGGTGCCCGATGATGGGATGCTGTCGACGGTGGATTTGTCGGTCCCCTGCCTTGGTTGGCCCCGACGTCTTGCTAGGCGGTGGTGCTCCGGTTGGTGCGCTGGATGTGGCTACATCTGGTCATCTTCTCGACGTGTTGCTAGCCAGCGGGGTGTCGGGTGGCACCGCTGGCTGCCTTTCCACTCGTCTACTAGTTTGTTGTTGCACGCTTCTGTGATGGTTTGCAGTTCCTCAGCATGCAGATGGCAATTGTGGTGGTGGACGCGCCCGGTGTGGTCTCCTGCTGTCTCCTCGGCTAGTGTTTCCCTTCGTTAGTGCCCGTGGATGGTGTAACAGCATCTCCAGCCGTTGGTCTTCTCGAGGCCGATTTTAGTGTCGTTTTGGGGCAGCCGGTGCTAAAATCGGTTTGGGGTGGTTCGGCTTCCCAGCCGCGCCTTCGGGGTCGCCCCCCAACCGTCGCTTTCAGTCCATTATGGGCGTAAAATCGACCCAAAAACGTTAAAAAGTTTTAATTTTTTATTTAAATATAATACAAAAGTTAAAATTAAAAGAAGACTACGTAGCCGTCCCGCTGCCGCCGTCCCGTCGCCGCCGTCCCGTGACCACGCGCCGTATTCTACATGCCGAGGAGCTTGTAGAAGTCGGTGTAGTCGTCGCCGTCGTCCCCGGCCCCGTCGCTGCCGTCGTCGTCCAGCGCGCCGTGGCCACCGTCCCTGCTGCAGCCCTGTCCTGCGTCGTCGAAATGGTGCAGGTCGAGGTTGGAGGGCCCAGGCGCCTCCCCGCCGCTATCGTCGTCGAGGATGATCAGACCGGCGATCTCCTCCTCGCGGCGGGCACGGTGGCGAGCCTCGATCTCCTCGAGGGCCCGGCGCTGCCGCTCCACCTCCTCCCAGACGTAGTCGTCCCGCGCCCACTTCAGGGCAGCCTCATCGGCGGCGATGGCCATGTCCAGGTGCTCCTGCTTGACCACCGCCGGTGTGCCAGGCTCCGTCTTCGGCCTGACAAGGCGGAGGTGGCCGCGGGAAGGCGAGGGCTCGTGGCAACGGCCCTCGTTGATGGTGATGTCGCCGCTATTGCGTCCGCTGCGTCGGAGCGGCAACAACAAGCCGGGCTCGACCTTAATGGCGACGAGCGGCATGCGCATTGCGCCGGAGGAGTGGGAGGACTGAGAGGAGTGCGAGGACGACGACGATGGCACCTCCATATGCCGTGGCTGCCACGACGAGCACCTCCGGCGGGAGACGGACGTCGCCTCTGGATACCCAAGACGCGGCTCGTTGCCGCCCTCGATGTGCTCAAGGATGGCCTCGAGAGTGTGTCCGGGGACGCTCCACCAAAGATGGTGGCCCTCGTTGTTGTTGTTGCCGAGTGCAGGGCCACCGTTGGTGGAGGCGAGCTGCTCCTCGCGGCGCCGCTCGAAGTAGGCCGTCCAGAGGGAGGTGTTGTTCGGAGCGTACCTCGGCTGTTGGCGATGCTCCTCGGACAGGGAGGACCGGATCCGGGCGATCTCGACGCGCCGCTCTCGGCTCAGGTGGGCACCGGTGGCATGGGGACGCCGCCCGCGTTGAGCCTCCAGGCACCGGGCGCCCGCATGTCCGGCGACGTCGGGTACTCCGCCTCGAACAGCAGGCAGGCCTCGTCCTCGTGGAGGTGCCGTCGCCCGAAGCCGTTGAGGGCCGCGCCGCCGCCAGGGTAGCGCTCGACCATTGCGGGGGAAGAGGGAGAGAGGAGATCGCCGGGAAGAGAGAGGGCGTCGCTGGTGGGATTGGGGGCAGGCGACGAGGTGTGGCGAACACCGACGAGGTCGCCTTTTATAGCAGGCAAGTGGGCAGTGTGGACGCGTGGAAGGCTAGGTGTGGATGCGCGTCGCCCCGTACTGACTGCGCCGCCCGTGAACGCCGGCTTGTGAAGGCGCGGCATCAATGGAAGGCTGACCGGCGACAGCCTTGCATTAATTCCTCGTGGGAAACCGAGGCGATGAGGACGACGACACCGCTCGGTCGCTGACTCGGCGGACCCACCCCCGTTTTTCGCGTCAAATCGTTTCGCCCGGCGCCCCCAGGGGCCCCCCAGCGCGCCGGGTTCAGCCTGGATGCGCCGGTGCTAGATTAGGCCCTAACCGGCAAAAATTGGGCTCGTGGGGGCGCGACTGGGCCGATTTTCAACCGCCGGCGCAAAAAAACGGCCTTCGGGGGGCCTGTTGGGGGGGGGGAGGGGCTGGAGATGCTCTAACCTTGGCTATGGTGCAACTTAAGGTGGCTCTTCATGTTTTTGGGGAAAGCTTTGCAAATGGTACACCTAATAAGTCATTTCTGTCCATTTGTGTGTTTGATGTGGTTCTAAAAAAATAACATGTTGGATCAATGGATGGTCCACATTGGCAACGCACAGGCTGTTTGGGGGAGGGGGTGGCACTATATATTTCACAATGAAACTGACTTGAAGTTATTAATTCGTATTTATCTAGATATTTCCTATACTCAAGATCTCTACATGCCTCTACCAAGTAATTTAAATATACTAAAATGGACAAATACACCACATTTGAAGTGTCACAAATTAATCTATGGAATGCAGAAATGTAATTTTATCTCTGTTATTTTGCGTTTCTTAGATTTGGAGGGCGGTCTAACTAACCTAAATATTTTCGTAAATTCTCGTAAGACTTCCTTTTAAGACCAACATAATTTATGTAGTGCACAAGTGTATTTGACATTAGAATTCTATAAAAAAAATGAAAAATTAATACACATATAAAACAAAATGAGTACTGAGGAGGTAAAAATGTTTAATATAAATAGGCCAGCTCTAGTTAACACCTGAAAATGAAAATGAAAATGAAAATTAATCCCAATTTTCTTATATTCTATAGTGTTGGCCCGCCTGTCATAAACTAATCTCTCATCCTAGTCCTCGTAGTACAAAGAATAATATATTTCAGTTGTATAGAATATAAAATGTAGAATGTCATTGGACTCGTGAGAATGGGGAAATTTATTTTGCTAAGAACACGTTTAACAATAACTGATTATGGGTGATCTCCAGTTTGCTAAGGATGGTTCGTTGACGACAAAGTTTTGCTTATTTGACCACGAACAAGGTGAGAAGAGCGGGAAGGGGTCTCCCACTCTTATAAGAGTTAATTTCCTTGTTATTAGATTATTATCAAAAAGAAAGAAGTGTGAAATTATATAAAAACATGTTTATTAAGGGTAAAACGTTGAAAAAGACAGATTCTTCGCGGCTTGAGAAACATGTAAAATATTGTTGAGTTGTAATTTTTTCATGGGAATTTTAACAATTCAACAACCAATGTAAGTAATTGCCATACAAAACCATTGATTACTACATTTCCTGCTTCTTCTCATGATAGTTCTCTTTTTCGTGGGGAGATTGTGGTGCTCGGTGAAATGCTTTGATGTCCAATACCATATGTACATGTTTTCCTACTAGACTTAGTATCAACATTGTATGGAAGCATCGAACACTATCATTATCAACATATATTGGTGTCCGATCCATGCTCATGGTTTTGTGAATCATGCGAATAACATGAAAATTTAGTTTGTAGAAAAATTCATCATTTGGATCTTTCATGTGATATAGTCACTAACATGCTTAAAATATAGTTATCGTGCTAGATGTACTATAATAACTAACATGATTCGGGATGCTAATGTTAAAGTTGCCAGGCTATTCTTACCAGGCTTCCCATGCTATATATAGTTATCAGGCTGCTCAAACTGAAGTTACCAGATTGCTCACACTGAAGTTACCAACATAATGTTTCTGTAGTCATCAAGCTGCCCAAACTATGGTTACCAACATAAAAAAAATATAGTTACCAGCTACGAGCATGCTACATTTTATCCAATGTGTTAGATCATATTCACCATCGTAGTAGTCATGTAGTACATTGGTGTTTGCGGCGAAGAACTAATTTTGGAATTGACAATCCATGAGTAATCCGACTACATAATGTTCGCTAGTAACAACTAACAACACATGAGCATTGTGAATAACTGTTGTACTTCCGAGTGATAAATTTCAACCTAAAAAAATTAAAACTTTGCAAAAAGTTCAGATTATCATGCCCGATAACTTCTTTGCATAAAGTCTATTAACGTACGCACCCCATGCCTAGTGTTGCAGGGTGTCATTTCTGATCAGTTGAGTGTTAGGGTCGCCGACTCGTTTGGTACGCAGTCTCAAGACCGGTGTGCGTGCGTGTGTATGTGTTTTGTATGCTGGACCAACGATTTTTGATTGTGTTGTAGGGTGTCAACTCCCGTCGCTTAGGCATTGTAGTCATCGAATTGATTGCAGCGAAGCCTCATGGCTGGTGTGTGCGCGCTACATGTATTAGTTTTTGGCCAGTTTTTTTATTAATTGGTCAATTTTCTTTTTCTATATGCCAATGCAGAGCTTCTGTCAGTTCTAGAACCAACTCTGAGAAAAGCAGAAGCCTCGAAAAATTAAACATCCTTTATGAAATATTGTGATGTACTAAGATACTTGACATATACTTTTTTAGTTACACAAAACATGCGCAGAAGCTCACAAACACACACACACACTTAACCCTGAACACGCGCACACTGTACCGTTTGAGCATCACTGATGACTAAGTCGGTAGTTCTTGAAAGTCGCCACAGACATCTTGTAGGAGGCGGAGACATCATGTCACTTAAAAAATAGCTTAGAAAGAGTAAACTAATTCATGAAAAATGCAAATATGTATACTTGACATATATGCTAAGCATAATGCGCACCCTCGATGTGTTTGCCTTTTCTCTGGCGATCACCATCAGCATAGAATAACAGCATCACCGTGGGGTGTGGAAGGATGAGCTTTCATGTGCACATGTGCCACACGAGTGACTCACTAGTAAGAACGGTGCTTCATGCTCACGTATGTCTGGTATAGAGTTCCCCTCGTCATCCAAAGGGCAAGACATCGACGCTGAGGCTGAGTCCAACCTGGACGCTGGAAATAATCAGGTCGCTCAAACCGTCACCGTCGAAGAAATGCAAAACTGCAGGTGCGCCTGCAAAATCAGCTTATATTGCTCGTTTTTTTTTTAACTTGTTGGGGCATTTATAATGAAATCCTTAACAACTAATGCATCTTTGCATTATTAATAAAAGGTTCCATGCATCAATTGATGCAAAGGCCGAGGATAATCCTCCGTTTTCTAGAAAATAGAATTAATGCCTCGAACACCTTCTCAAACCTCCACTTTTCAAACTACCCACAATGAGAAGTAACATAGAGTAGTAAGGCTACCTACAATGAGGAATAACATAGAGTAGTAACATGCATATGTTACTAGTGTAAGTTACTATCTTCACAATGGATAATAATATAATGGTAGTAACATTGAGCCTTTCATTTATTAGCTTATAGACTCATCTTGACTTGGTATGCGTTATGTTACAGTAACATGTTAAGTTACTCAATTTTTTTTCTCATTAATTAGCTGCCATATCATATTTTTGCTTAGGTGGCATCTATGTTATTATCTATGTTACTTCCATTGTGGGTAGTCTAACATGCATATGTTACTAGTCAAGTTACTATCTCCACAATGGATAGTAATGTAGGGATAGTAACATTGAGTTTTTCATTTATTGGCTTATAGACTTATTTTGACTTGGTATGCGTTATGTTACTCATAGCATGAGTAACTAGCTAAGTTATTCAATTTCTCTCCCTTCTCATTAATTAATTGATACATCATATTTTCTGCTTAGGTGGCATCTATGTTACTACCTATGTTGCTCCCATTATAGATAGTCTCAAGTATGAGAAGTTAAAAAACGTACTGAGCTGATCAAATCCTCAAGCTTAACTCATGAAACGAACTACACCCCACATGAAAGTCTCCCTCCTTCCTTTTCTTACTTCAAAATTGTTCTTCCTTTTTCCTTCCACGCGCCTAACGACGACTTCTTGCAGCTAGATAATGTCATAAGATATAGGACTCATGATAGATGCTTCACAAAAGCAATTTGATAGAGGATCATCGTGGGACATAAATGTGCGACGATGTTGTCGAGAAAGCCGGCAAAATTCGGCCATGGCTTAGGCGCTTCTTGGTCTGAATGGTTTCTGCCCTTCATCCTTCTACTAGTGGCGCGATGCCATGGTACGGAACATAAAGATTCATCGAATCGGTGGTAGCGGGGCAACAACTTTTTTTCGTATGTTCCCCTCAGCGGTAGGCGCAACTTTGCTCGTGGTCGGAGAAGACAGTGTAGACCACCTTCGGGCTAGGACCGACAAGGCGGAGCACCGCCATGGCCAGAGTCGACGGGAAAGATGAAAGCGTGAAGAAAAAAGTTCATCAGATTTTTGCCAGAATTTGACGGTTGGAAGTCGATGAGGTGTGTCGGCTGGCATGAAGGGTGTGGTCGCCGGAAGCAAGGAAAATGGTGGGGGCGGCACCGGCGTGGAAGTGACCGAGCAATTGAGATAGGGAATGTTTTGATGAGAATTCATTTTGGTTAGTCAATTTTGAGAGCCCGTGGACACTTGTAATCTTGCAAAAAATTTGTACCCTCTTAAAAAATTATGATGTTTATACTTGCAAATTTACTGCGAAAGAGCAAATATCTCTTTACTTTCTCATGAGTAATTATTACTGCTAATCGATCCATCGAGCGATACATATCACGTCGAGTTACATTAATTAACCGGCAGAAAACACAACATAATCGATCCTACCGGCCGACGGCCGGAAGATTATTAGAGTAGAAATCGCGCAACTCTTTTCTTGGGCGCGACGGCCTCGATGGCCTCACCCAGCGGCCACGTCGCCTTGATCAAGTACTCCCCGTGCTTCACCTTCTCCACCAGCGTGATCTCCTTGGTCGGCGCCTGTCCAAAGCCGTCGACGAGCAGCGTGTACTCATAGACGAGGTCCATGCAGGCGTAGGGCACGTCGAGCAGGCCGGGGTACGCGGCCCTGGCTTCCCCGACGCTGAGCGGGCACACCTTCTCGGCGGCGGCACGGAACGCCGCCGGGCTGGACGTGGCGCTGGGCGCGCCCTTGTCGATCCACCCGACCTGGGTGGCCTTGCCGTAGAAGAAGGACGCGGCGTAGAGGGTGCCCTGGCCGGCCCCGCCGCCGCCGTTCCACACGCCGCCGAAGGTGCAGTTCTTGGCCGCGCACGGCGCGTCCAGCCTCAGCGCCCTGGCGATCTCCTCCCTGCACCTCTCGTACGCCGCGCCCTCCGGCGAGGCTGATGCGTCGTACTCCTCGCCATTGTAGGTGTACTTACCTTCATGGAACAAGCCAACATTTTTTTTTTGAAGAACAAGCCAACATTGTTAACGAGAAATACAACCGAAAATGCTGCATGGCTATGCTCGTTTCTGTTACACGTACGTACCAGTGAATCCACGCAGTATGCAGGAGCTAAATGGACCCTTCTTCGCCTTCAGGATCTCCACACGAGCGGCTAAGCCGCCGTAGTACAAGTAACTGCAATCATCCATGTGCTCGCTTCAATTTTCGAAATGCAAAACCACAACAGAAGCGTGGTGTCAGTCAGGACTCGGGACAGGACCTGTGGACATAAACGTTGTAGTCTCTTCCCTTGAGGTATTCCTTGGTGATGTAGGGGTCCTTGCCGTCAGGAACCGCCGGAGCATTCGCCGCAGCATCTGCGGAGACCGCGTATGCCATTTGCACCGAACCACCTCCAAGATCAATCACGCCTACCGTCTTCGAGTAGTCTCCTCCCAACTTATCGAGCAGATAGTTCAGAGCAACCTGCAATGTACAAAAATCATAAGGCGCATGCAGGTGTATATGAATCCACTGCCCATCTATATATGGGATTAGTGGTTGGTATGTTATTGATACCCATATGTAAGATCCTTCTTGAGATCCCTCGAGAACGTTGATCCACTTTGGGTTGTACTGAAACCTGCTCTCTGTGTGGACGACATCCCTGACCTGTAAGAAGTTGATCATTTCTAGGCCTTGTTCAGCGGTGCATCGCTCTTCAGTCAGTAACATGAGGAAGATGAAAGTAATTACCGCTTGAAGAATCTCCTCTGCTTGCTTATCTCCGATAAGTCGGAGTCCAGCCGTCGCCTGCACATTTCATTTCCTCAACGAAACATAGATACTTTGAGGACCAAACCAATTTAGCTTCGATTTTTTTCTTTAGAAAAAGAGGATGACCCTCGGCCTCTGCATCTCGGGATTAATTTAGCTTAGATATATGTTTAATTGTTAAAATGTATTAATTTGATAATTGAACTTGTCATTTGTCTGGAATTAAGACACCAAGCCACTCGCGTATCCTCACTTTTTTTTTCTTTTATGGATAAAGGTTTATATCAACAAGTCGGCAATGATGTTTTCTATGCTGGGCTCAATGTCTGTAGTATTTCGTCATGTGTTTCTTATTCTGAAACTGAATTCCATTTCTGTTATATACGTACCCCCAGTTTAAGGGGAGTCGTTTTCATAAGCGAACCCGGGACAACGCTCTTGGCCTTGCCGAGCAGAGGCAGCATAGACTTGGCAGCCTCCTGCGGTCGCCCAGCGTACGAGCTCAGCCCGGGTTGCACCTGCACCAACGAAGGGAAGCAATATCAACATGTTGTCATAACACAATCCACTGATGCATGATGGTTTATGCATGGTTATCGTTTTTACCCTGGCGAAGACCTCGACGTCGTCGCCGATCTCGACGAGGTCCATCTTCTTGTCGAACCTGAAGACGTGCACCCGCGTCCCCGTGCTGCCGGCGTCGAAGATCACGGCGTACTTGCCTGCCGCCGCCGGCGTGTTCTCAGCGTGCTCCTCGACGACGCGGCCCTTCCGGCCAAGAAGCACCCCGTCCTGCGCAAAGGCCGAAGAGGCTAAGACTAAGACTAGGAGGACGAGGAGCAGGGCCAAAATGCTCATGGTGTGAGCCATTGGGAGCTAGCTGCTACTGTCGCTTGCAGTTTGTGCTCATGGTGTAAGGTACTACTACGGTTTTAAAGGGTGCGAGAGGGGACAGCCATTTCCACTAGCAAGGTACGGTTGCTGTCTAAGATTCCCACGTGTATAACGGCTCTCCTTTCTTCTTCTTTTTTGAGGTAAACAAGGAGAGGGCGATAGCGCACCAGAACGTGTATTGATACTTTCTTCTTTATACGAGGGTGTATTAATGCCCAGAACATTATATATAAATGCAACAAGATCTATGACATGTGCAAAAGCTTCTGCAGTTTAAGATTGCAACCCAACCATATCCACCTATGTTCTTGCATCACTTTTGAGACCACCACACATTCCTCCAATTTTCCTTTTCTTCTTTGAGAATTTCCTGCAATTTTCCTCCTCCACTACAAGTGCTTCCTTCTCGAAAAGCCCAAACATGAAGAAGACAAGGCATCCTCTTTGTCCTCCCATTTTTTTGGATTCTTTTTATTTTCTTGGATAAGTCCTCAACATAAATCAATAACACTAATAAGATTTTAACACATTTCTGTCTGTAATTTCATGTACTTGCAGTTCAAATATGAATTATATCCATTAAATATATAAAAAATGCACTTAATGGCTTAAATACAACTGATGGATTTGAAAAAAATAATACGAAAATGTACCTGGACGCGACAATGGTGTATGTCGAGTGTAGAAAAATTTCAAGGCAAACCGATGAAGAATAAATTCAAACATTTTCTTGAGAAAATTCAGTTGAACCTTTATTTTCTTATTGTTGATATTTTAATTTTTATATAATATAAATATGTTCAACAAAACATAGAGCTTATTCTATTGAATACATCTATTTAATTTACAAATTTTAAAAATAACTTAATTTGGACATATAATGATGCAGTGGTTACTATTGATGTTTGCCTATAAGAGGACGCCATTGGTATGTGCACACGCCACATGGTCTAGTTATTAGTGGGTGCGCATATGTGCGGCCGCGCATATGTGAGCACGCCAAGCCACTAGTAATTTTTACCGGGCTGGCTCCTGGGCATCCCGTACTAGTGGCATGACCACAACTAGAAAATGCTTATTTGTGGCGTGTCCTACCAGATCATACGCAACTAATACTTTGGCCTGTTACTAGTGGTGTGTGCACTTTTGGACGAGTCACTAATATGCTAATTTTATAAGGGTTTTCCGCACTACTCTATATTTTGAGATATGTGGTGAGAGAGATTGGAAATGGTGAAGGTACTTTGTTCTGGGAAGATGACTAGCTAGGTGGAGGTACCCTGGCTGGTCAATTCCCTAGAATATACAACATTACCCTTTCAAAGCAAAAGTTCGGTTAAAGAAATTTTGGATGCTGGTTTGGACATATTGAGATTTAGAAGACTCTTTGGGGGAACAAGCTGAAGATCAATGGCAGCAGTTGCAAAATAAAGTCTTGAGAGAAGTGATGATAGAGACAAGGTGAAGAGAAAACAAAATGGAGGCAAATTTCTTGTGCGATCCTTATATATGCCACTCAGAGTTGTGGTTGTGTAGCATTATAAAAGTATGTGGAAAATCAAAATGCCTTTGAGGATCAAAAAATTCCTATCATTGCTTTTGAAGAATAATATCCTAATAAGGACAATTTGATAAGCAGTGGATGAAGTAGAAGTGAGCAGTCCATTTTTGCTCTAAGAAAGAAATTGTGGACCACCTGTTATTTCATTACACTTTGGGTAGATTCATCTGGCAAGTTGTTTGTGTGTCTTTCAATCTCGAGAGGCCCCATACTGGAACGGAGGATTTATTTCGAGAGCGGATCTCTTCGTTCCTAGCAAAGCAAAGCAAGCTCAACTGTGGGGCAACTGTTGAAGTGTGGACAATCTGGATGAAATGCAAAGGAGCAGTCATGGCATGGGGTCAAGCACGAGACTCTAAGTTGCGGGTCTAGAGAAAATAATGGGAGGGTGTAGATTGTGTTGCCCGAGAGTATGCCTATTACATGACATATTCTTTTGTTCTATTGTCCTCCCTCCTCCCTCCCCCTTGTTTTAACCCGGTATGTATTTCAATTTTTGTTGTTGTTTTTCTTCTTGATTTTCTTAGTTTACTTCTGATTTTCATCATCTTTTTTATTCCCTTTTTTGGTTTATTTATTTATCTGATCTTCTACATAGTCCTCAAAGCAAATAAATAATCTTACTGTAATGAAAACAACTATCTATAATAAAAACAATTGTGTGAACATAGTGATTTAAATATATTTTTATTGCTATTAAAAAGTTTTTTTTGTGGAAACCTAATATTTCGAGACTGTGGTGTACAAAACATTTTATAACTATGAACTAGAAATATGTCTAATGTGATAAAAAATATTTGAATATACTAAACTCAAAACTCAAGAAATAGTGAAATATATTTTGTTCATAATCAAACAAATATTTGATTGTGTTGTGTGAAAATTATAACCAAATACTCGAATGAACTTAACACAATAATTTGCTTCGATAGAAAATAAGACATGGCTGAACAATAAAATTACTAAAAATGAGGGGGGGGGGGGATATCAAGTTTATGAAACAATGACTTAAAACTAAATTAAGAAAACAAATGTGAATCAAATAAAAAATGAATGTTGACATCATCAAGGCATGATATCCGAGGCTAGAATTTACCCAATCCCCGTTGTGTGCTTGGAAAAGAGATATAATGAAACGGAGGGAGAAATTGACGAGCCAACACAGTTTAAAACAAAATCTATTTATTAAAATTTCAAAAAATATTCACGACTTCAAAATGTGTGAAGGAGTTTAAACAATGTTTGTATGTTTTCATTAAAAATCCACCAATTTGGAATTTTCAAGAATTTATAACAAAATCATGAAATTTAAAATGTTGTCGTATTTTTAAAAATTACAGATTTAATATTTTAGAACATTGTTTATTGGATTTTAAAAAGTCACAAGTTCAAAAAGTTCAGAAAGAAACCAAAAAAAATTAAGAAAAGAAACGATACAAAAGCATAGAAAGCCTCCAAGCAACTTACGCCTTCGGAACCATAACAAGTGAAAAGACACTGCTCCAAGGTGGACTGAATGAAGTGAGGAATAACTAAAGGCTAAGGTGCATGATTTCTACGAATACAGTATCTTTCATTACGTGTGAAGAATAACATTTTCCGTGTCTGAGGGCTATGTCTTGCAGACTGCGAGATGTACCCTCACTTCACCTTTGGTACTCTGCTAACGAGCCAGACCCAACATTGTTCCAGATTTTACGTGCGTTTTTCTTATTCTTTGTTTCTATGTGTATTTTTTATTGTTTTATACTTCTTTATATTTTTTCCAATATTTTTTCCTTTTTTTTACACATTGAACATTTTCCGTATACAGATTGAACATTTTCCAGATAAACGCTGAACATTTTTCTCAAATATAAGTTGACCATTTGTCAAATCCACATTGAATATTTTCAACACAGATCAAACATTTTTCATAAATGCCATGAATTTTATTTAAACGTGCAAAACTTGTTAAATGTTTGGAACACTTTTAAATGCTACATACATATTTTTGAATGGTACAGACCATATTTTTAAACTACATGAATATTTCCTGAAATTGCAAACACATTTTTTAATGTCGCAATCATATTTTTGTAAAACGTGAACATTTTTATAAAATGTCATGAAATATTATTTTTATGATATGAAACATAGTTAAAGAATAAGCGATCGTTTTTTACATTGTATATTTTTTAGAAAAATGTACAAACCATTTGTTTGAAACACCTGAACATTGTTTTTTAAATGTAACAAACATATTTTCTGAATGATACGACCATCTTATAAAATTGTGCAAACACATTTTCTACATTGCATGAACATTTTCTGAAATGTGTGATGAACACTTTTAAATTTGAAGTAAACAAATCCGTGAATATATGTATTTAGAATATTTGAAATATATAGACAAAAGAAAAATAAGAATAAAAAAAGGGAAAACAAACAAACTAAACACACTTCCGTAACAAACTGGCACAACCGTTTGAGGCAAGGCTACCGTGTATCTCATTGCCGACAAGACAAAGGCACTAAGACCGTCTGCCAAATTTCGTCGCATTCCGAAAATATTTTTCGCGCGCTTTAAAAATGGTTTTTTTAAACGATGCCGGAGACGCGTGCGTGTGTGGTTGGTCTCAAAAGGGCCAGCGATGAGAACGGAGAGAACCGGCAACTACGAACGGATGCAAGTTTTGAAAACGAGTGACGATGCTATGTAGATGATGCGAATGATACGATGATGAATACAACAACCAAACGAAACACAAGACGAGAATGGAAAAGGAGGGGAATCTTATGGAGCGTTGGTTCCGGGCTGTTACAACTCTCCTTTCGATCCTCTAGTATCAGAGGCAGCTACTATTGACGGTGAGGCTCATCAATGCTAACAACCTCTAGCAATGTGCTATATACTAGACCCGTCAATAGAAGCCAGATCGTTTGCTAAAGAATATTTTTCCTAAACAAAAAACATAGGATTTTTTGTGCCTGCAATGAACAATGAATGGAGGGGAAGACGGGGTCTGCGTTATTAATCTTTGCAAGGGTTGCTTAACTAATTGTTTTTTTTTGTAAAAGAGAGCTCCCTCTCCAATTTCATATAGAAAAAATCATCATGTCTACTTACAAACTAAAGAAATAAACAAAAACAAGCCCCAGATGAGGGGCAAGGGAAGCAAGCAACCTATGTGATTGCATAAGAGAGGGAGAGCCATCCCTCTCCCCTCTCCAGCAATCACTTCATTGCCCCCCCCTCCAGACGCAGCTGAGGCGATCATACCACAATAATTATCCATTACATCACGCCAAATATCAAGCTAGCATATCATCTAGACAGTTTATTAGCAAACTTCAAACAAAAGCAGCTAAAGCACAAGAGCAAATTGCAGCAGGAAACATGCAACATCCATCTTCAACACCAACACACTAATGACAGTTCTTCAGCCTATAATCCTCCCAGCTCCAGCTCTCCACCCATGTGTTGTTCTGAAAACTTATGTTGCTACCAGCTCAACTTGTCTTACGCCCACCATCATTTGCCTCATTCTTTCTTGGTTTATCTGCAAGACATTTCATTCATGTAAAACCTTTAAAAGCATGTTAACAGGAATACGGGGATCAACAACCCTGTTCTTATCAAACACTACTCTAAGTCCAAAAGATTGCAGATATACCAACTACCATTAGGTTTTTATGATTCATGTTAAATTTCTTAATACATGTGTCAAACAGATCTTTCACATTATCTGGAATATTAAACAGGTTGAAATCACATTTCATAATGTTCCAGAGCAATTTAGCAATAGAGGAATCAATGAATAGATGATTAATATTTTGCTCTCTTCTACAAAAAGAACAATTACTATCACCAGTTCAGCCCCTACCAATCAGGTTGTCTTTAGTAACAATGCTATTTCTTAGTGTGAACCACATAAACACCTTAACAAATGTGGGCATTTCAACCTTGCACAAAAACTTGTGTGGATATTTGTATCCAGATTGTATTAAAAAACTTGTAACAGGATTTAACTATGTATGACCATTTGATCATATCTTTTTGATCATTCAAAGTTATGTTCTCACAAGCACTTTGTATGTGTTCCCATAATTGCAATGATTTCCCATATAAGTTTTTCCTAAATCCGACATTTTGAAGTCCCTTCTCAAGAATCTCTGCCACATATTTGTTTTTGTCCAAACAAATGTTGTATAATCTAGGAAAACTATTTTGTAGGGATGTTGATCCTATCCACCAATCTTCCCAAAACCTAACATTTTTCCCATTTCCCAAAATAAATCTACATTGGGAGAAGAAGAACTCATTGCGTTTAAATATATCATACATTTAACTCCAACTCATTGGATGGCCAGCTACTGTGATTTTGTGAGGATCTTTGTGAGGCAATCAACATGGACTTGGTTTCCTTAGCAAAGCAGATGTTGAACTCTAACTCATTGGATGACCAGCTATTGTGAACTTGTATTCTTGAACACCTCCGCGGAAGAAAGGAACACAAATTAATGGTGCTCACGAAGATTTGATCTTCTCTTGATGAAATTGAGACAACGGTCTATATGTTGGGTTTGAAGAAAGAAGCGGAACATGACACCAGGGGGCACGTTGCACGCATGCTGCTCGAGCTCTTGCCTGACCTTCAAGTCGATATATTTCCTGGTATTTTCCAATCTATTTCTTCACAGCTTGTCACACACAAGACAAAGATCAGTGGGAGCTTTAGCAACTCAATCAGTGTCAGTAAAGAGCTCACATTGCTTGGTGTAGATATTCTTGATAAACTCCGGACTAATCCGAAAAACTGTGTGGAGGCAAAGAATGACAAGAACCTACTCTTCAAGATCCTAGACATTACAAACTACCAGGATGAAACAACTCTAGACTCTAATTTCGATAAAATGATAGTCAGGAGCTCACTAGATGTCTTGCGTGAGCTTGTAGGCACAATTGGTGAGACTCACGAGGACCTCATGTGCCAGGTATCCTATAATATACAAACCATATGGAATATTAGAAAGTTCTTCATAGATTATGCCGAAAGCCAACCCGCGATGCTTGCTCAAGCAGCGGGTATCCTTGCATGCCTAGCTTCAAATGATAGTGCCAAGAAGGAGATAGAAAATAAACCCTAATCATCTCGAAAATCATTAGTCTCCTAGCCGAAGACAACAACAAAGGCCAAGAAAGCTCTATAGTGTCAGTAACCAGAATCAGAATGTCGGCGGTCAAAGCGTTAGTATTGCTCAGTGCTCCTATCAAAGAAAATGTTATGCCCAGCATAGTGAGTGAAAGGAGCATTATGGCCATATTATCAAAAAGTAAGCTTGAAGAGATGCAATGAATAGCGTCTACACTCTCCGACGAGTCCGGAGAGCACATAATTATGGTGGCAAACTTCTTGCGGTATCTTCGGGGTTACTAAGGCGCACATTACAAGATCAGGAGACAGTCAACAGAATTCTACCGAAGATAACTCCTAAGCATTTTCTATCATGATTCAAAACTTGGAATTGGAAATTATCTTCCACCTATTTTCACCCCTACTCCAAGCACGCATGTAGGTGCACCCTCTTATCTGGACCATCATGTTTTGTCTCAAGATTTGTGTTATATGTACATAGACAATTTTCCTTTTGCATTTCTTCCAAAGAAACATTTGAACTTGAAACTTTGTAGGTCAACATCACACATGCATGTACTTATCTGTGTAGGAAATCTTTAGATATTTTTTGGGTGCAACATAAATTACTGAAATGATAGAACCTGAAACAGTTTCTGCACATACTACATGTGTAATGTTGACCTGCAAAGTTTCCTATTCGAACATTTTCTTGTTTGGGAGAGACAAAAAGATAAGTTTCTATGCACAAACTCTGATGCAAAATTGGACAGTCCAAATAAGGTTATACCTACTTGGGAGCTCAATACAAGTTTCCCAAATTAAAATGGTAGGCTTTGGGTTACCTTACGCTTCATTTTTACGAAGCATACTTTTTCATGTAATAAAGCAAACATGCGTATATAATGCTTGAAATCGTAAATCTGTTTTCTTGGGGATGGGAAGTATATGAATGCTTTCATAGGTAATGGAAGCAAATTAAACTTGCATTGGATAAAATAGAAGCGGCCAACGATCCATGTGAACCTTCTGGTCATATTAGAAAATAGAGTTATCCACCCTCCCAGTTTAAGATAATGAAATCAGAGGCCCCATTACAGTGGCGGAGCTAGACACGGTCAGTTGGGGTGAAAGGTAAAATATTATTGTTTTTTTTTTGGGGGGGGGGGGGCGCAAAGCTAAAATAGTTTTCATGTAAGCACTCACAACAAAATTTCCTTCACAAGTTGGTCCAACGTTGGGAGGGGGGTACCCCCCCCCCCCCCAACAACCTACATAGCTCCGCCATTGTCGTTATTCCAATTCTATTAGGTTTTCATTGGAATATTATCCTTGTAATTATAAGTGTTGCATATGTAGGAAACTAATGGAGTCACTCGGGATAAAAGAACAAAGCAAGATGATGGAGAGCTTTATTGGCATGTGCATGCGAACCTGCACTAGCGGGAATGTAAAGTAGTTCACTAATGCACTGAGAATGCTGAGATTATAGACGATATGTTCGTCCAGATGCTTAAGAAGATACTAGAGCTATACAAGTTGCCAGCTTCCGGTGCTCCAGGCAGAAGAAGGGTGGTGATTCAACAAATGAGTTGGATGATGGATAGGGATAGTGAGTACATCAACATTTTTTTGAGGCATGAGGATAAGGCACTGAAAGAAATAGCACAGAACGCACTGAAGGTTGAGAATCATTGGTTCTTTCGTTTTGATGTTGGGATTTTTGAGCATGATGAATCCATTTATTCTATTATGAGCATTTCTCCACTACTATAGGCAGGTGGTTCCGGCTTACAGTTGGCTCAGCAAGTATCTGTCCCAAGTACGTATGGCATGTCCTATGTACAAGACATATGCTAATTTGTAGGCGATATTTATAAAGCCTCTTGAAGACCTCTATGCACAATAGAAACTCTTTGTTTGAAAAAGAAGTTGTAACCCTGGCCTAAGCACAACAGAACCTAGCATATGGGGGGTCCTATCCTTTACTTGCACGAGGCATAAACATAGACTCGAGGACACAAGTTTGATTTTCAACCTATTTCTGGTGACTATTTAAGTTAACTATAATTTGAATTTGAATTATATCAATCACATACCTAGAAATGCATTTAATAACTTAAATATAGTGAACGTACAATGAAAAATGTCAATTTTTAACATGAAACATGTAATCGTGTGTTGAGTGTAGAATTTTTTTTGAAAGCCAACAGCCTTTAGAGGTCATATCATGGCATCCATGTCGATTTCTAGCTTTGTTCGGGTATTTCCTTTTTTGAAAGCAAGCATCCTCTGGTGGTTGGGACTCCTCTTCTTCCCTTCCATGTTGAAAAGAGAAGAAGGAAAAGCAAAGAAAGGAAAACAAAGAAAAGAAAAGAAAAAGAAAAAGGAAATAGAAAAACAAAGCCAAGCAAAGAAAAGAAAACAAACAATATTTTTTTTGTGGGCTAGTAGTTTTCCCGTAGTTTTATTTGCTTAGTGTTGGGCTGTTTGTCGAGTTTGTCTTGGCATGGGTGCTTATATTTGGTTGAATTTAATATACAGTTTCCAATGCTATTCAATTAAATGTGGTGGCTTCGTTAGTCTTTGGATCTTTCAGCTCCATTTCTCGGTGGTTCTCGTGGAGAAGAGGTATTTATATTTGCTTTCATAGGTGTAATATAAGTATGTGTAATGACGAACGTCCGGATTTTGTACTGTGTATCTACAAAACACAAAGAAAAATAGACATACAAAAAAATGGAAGGAAAAAACAAAAGTTGGCAGCTCCTCCTCCTCACGGCCACCGCTCCCCATATCTATTCTCCTGTCGTCGTCAACCTTTTCCCCTCCTATCCAGCTTGTTCATCAGTAATCCACCCACATCGAGATCTCCCCATATTCCACACCAAACCCTATCTATCTACCAGTCCATCCTGTACATACACCTCTTCTTCCATCGAGGTCGAGCCTTCCACCGATTCATGGCGTCCACCACCAGTGGCAGCCTCCCATCCTCTCCCTCGCTCCCGGGCACCGGCGCCGAACAAGAATTCTCCTCCGTCGATCCCCACGGCCTCTTCCTCCCTTCACCCCCCTCCCCCGCTAGCATATACTTCGACCACGACTCCTCCTTCCAAGGCTTCTTGCCCACACGCTCCCCCACGCGGGCAACAGCGACTCCACCTCACCCTACGGCCCCGTCAAAGCCGCCCAAGAAGCGCCCCAGAGCCTCCCGCCGCCCACCCACCACCGTGCTCACCACCGACACCTCCAACTTCCGCGCCATGGTACAGGAGTTCACCGGCTTCCCGGCGCCACCATTTGCCGCCGGGCCGTCCCCGTTCGTCCGCCCGCGGCTCCTCGGTGGTGCCTCCGCCTACGGCCCTCGCTTCCTGGTACGCCCGTGCCCTCTCAAATACCCGCAGCAAAACCCTGCACTGCTGTCCTCCATCGCCACCTGCACCACCACTGCCACTACCACCAGCGGTGGATCCAACTCTCTCCTGCACGCGCTCGCGCTGTTCGCGAGGAGCAACGCGACGCCAAGTACCCCCACAGATGTTACGGCGGCCAGAGGATCAGGTGCTGCTGATCAGTACGGTGGTCACCACGGCCACGGCATGGGAGGTTTCAACTTCAATCCGTTTGACGACTTCGAGACTGAGACTGCGGCAGCGGCGGAAAGCGACAAGGCGGCGAACGGCGACCATGCTGGGTTCTTCTCTTCCTTAGGCGGCGCCGGAGATAAGTACGACCGGCACTAGCTAGTACAGTAGTACTTACGTATCTCTCTTTGTCTGGTGAGCGTGCCGAGTGGTCTTTGTGTGATGTGGAAATTGAGATGGAGGAACAGTTATCTAAGCTTGCTATACTTGGCCACTAGTACTATTGGCATTTCGCAGGCTGCTTAATTGTTAGTTTCTTTTGAGACAAAATGTGAGTTCATAAATTTGAGTGATGGTGATTTTTTATGCACATTAATTAATTGAAGTAATGCATGCATTGCATCTTGCATGATTTGCTGTTCTTACAATATATATTACACATATATTTATACTTTTAAAGTGGTTTGTTCGGTTTCCATCGCTAGCCATGGAATTGTCCTTGTCGAGATGAGATGAAATGGTCCAACACCTCTCCTTACTCACCAAGAAGTGTTGAAATGATCCAACACTTTACCTTTCTGCTTAATTTGGATGCATCTATGTGGGAAAAACAAATGGTAGACTTTCGGGTGAATAGGCTTATACTGGAACTTATGGAGCAAATCTCCACAATAACACCCCCCCTCCCCAATCCCTTATTTTTTACAACCAACTATCGCCAAGGCAGCCCGTAAATTAATTTTGGTATGTTTAGTTCGTCCATGTAGCATCTCTATTAATAAATAGTTCATGTATTTCGTAGAACTTCCGTCTAAATGATATTTGTTGTGAATCAAAATGGATTCATGACGGATCTTAATTATTACGTTGTATTCCACTTACTTTTCTGAATTAGTATTATTCCTTGGTGTTGTTTTTTGTTGACTCCTGCAATGAAGGCTCCCTTTTTTCAGGAGGAAATGCAAGCTGATTGGTCTTCTATATAACAGTCAAACACATGTAAAGTAATATGCCTGATATATAAGTTTGATATTAGATTTCATTATCCCATATCAGCATGATGGTTTTGTTCCACGCAAAAAATAAAGCATGACGGATCTATGCAGAACCAACTAAAGAAAATCGAACTATACCGAGGCTAGTTTGACTGCAATTTAGTTCTCTTGATCACAAATAGATTAATGCGCTCACTGTTTATTTTTGTAGATTATACTTTTTTGAAATATACACTACACATGATGTAGTAATTGGCTTCTGGCTTGAAAGCATTTTGTGTCTTTTATTGTGAACTACCAATTGGTTATCACTTAACTATTTAGAGGTAACTAATAATAATAATAATTTTACAAATACCACAACTCTATTCAAATAAAACAAAATACATAGTGCATAGTCAAGATTAATTTAAATGAAATCACATTGGATTGTATGTTGGTTAGTTTCCTATGCATGCATTATTTTCTTAAGTCATTAACGGACATTCATTCATGGTTGATATCTAGAATAGCTGCTACAATTTTACCCCATTCTTTTGGCTCATTCTTGAGCACAGTCATTAACTATTGACATAGATGTTGTTATCACATGTGCAAATGTAAATTTCAATTGTTAAAAAGTCTATGTTCGTATGCATTGTACCAACATTTTCTTTCTCGTTTTGACTTATGTTTTTAATTACACATATATACTACACTAGAGAAACCAAAAAGGTTCATGTAAGACAAATGCATCAGAATGATTGTCTCTCCTTTTTATATAAAGGGTGTGGCATCAATATGATTCTTGTACCTATTTACTTATTATAAAATTTTAGCACAACCTTTAGCCCCCCTCTTCTTTTAGAGTGTACTGCAAGGAGCCAAATGGATGAAATGATCTTTTGTACCTGAAATGATGATTCTGTTGATTCTTCTTTGAGTTGGAGAACTGGAAGCTAGCGGGAAGCGGATGATCTGCTTCCATTTCTTCATAAGAAGTCCGAATATGTATATATCAGCAATTGATGGCTAAATGCTTGATATGGTATGCCATTATGCATGGAAAACGGTAGTAGTTTTTATTAACTTGGACACTACAAAAGTCCAGAAAACAATTGATACCACACACGGGCATGTGTCGAGCCAAAGAGGGGAAATTGGAGATCACTACTGGTCACTTTTCTGATATATTTTCAAATTTAACTTGAATCCATTGTTTTCATCATATATCATACTATTACATACCCAATTCGGAACAAACAGGAGAAGCTATGTGATAAGTCGATAAACACACTTAAGTAATTAAGTATGTAAATGTAATTCCAAATAATATGTTACAAAAAATTATATGCCATATCCATCTCCCCTTTGTATTTAATTTGAACATGTACAAGCATGCAATCCTTACAATTTTGCAGCAGTGTTACCTTTCCTAATCGATGTGTATATGTCATTGTCTCGTGTCATCTCCTAATTGATCTGTATGTGTGTGTGTAACAATTAGGGTATCTCGTCGCATGTACATATATTTAATTAGCTAGCTGATCTATACCCTTATTCGTAATCAGTTAGCTTTTCGCGAGCTATCATACATGCTACACATGTAACGTTATGAACTGTGCTTCTGCAAAGGTGTCCTCCATGCCAAAGATATCCATGATTGCATCATCCTACATTGTTTGCCACATACATCTGTCTGCTACATATGGTCTCCCCTGCCTCGTCTACTCAGAAGGGGAAAAAAAGTATTACAAAGCTCTTCACACGGAAAGTGAGCTGCGGCGTCATGCATGATATATACTCCCTCCGTCCTAAAAAAAATATCGCTGATTTAGTACAAATTTAGGAGAGAGGGGCAATGTTAATAGCATAGCTTAAAAGGATCTGATATGTTTCCATTGGATATGAAAAGAAGGGCTGCCATTTTTGTTTGGACATAAAGACACATTGTCATTTGTACAACTGTACAATTATCAAGCAACCACCACCAGCAAGCACGAACTAAGCCTTAAAACACTTTCTTCAAGGTAGTTGGCCTAGTTTTTTTTTTTAATGTAAGCGGTTCTTTGGGCATCAATGGTTAAGTTTGCTTAGCATTTACTCCTTCCGTCCTACATATAAGATGTTTATGTAAGCTAAAACACATTAAGACATAAGATGTTTTTAAGCTAAAAAAGTTTATGAGACGGAGGGAGCGCTACTAAATACTTCCTCAGTCCGAAATTACTTGTCACACAAATAAATAAAAATAGATGTATTTAGAACTAAAATACATCTAGATACATTCATTTCTATGACAAATATTTTCGAACGGAGGGAGTAATCAATACTACTCCCTCCATTCCTAAATATTTATCTTTTTAGAGGTTTCACTATAAACTACATGCAGATGTATATATAAACATAATTTAAAATATAGATTCATTCATTTTGCTACGTATGTAGTTCATAGTTGAATCTCTAGAAAGACAAATATTTAGAAACGAAGGGAGTATATGACTGTGACCCCATGAGGGCTATCCACCTTTTCAAAAAACACAAACCAGCAAACTCTAGCGGAGAGAGAGAGAGAGAGAGTAGTATAGAGATGTCAGGTAAGATAACATGCAAGATCGGGAGGGCAGCACATCTGAAAACCCATCGGAAAGGCGGGCGCCTTTTCATAATGGACATACTACCATTTCAAACGATAATACAACTCACTCTCCATCTCTCATCAGTAAGTGGAGGAACAAATGGACTTGCGATGATTGCCTAGTCCTGAATCCGCCACTACGATGCGCTAGGCTACTATTTATAGGAGCATCTTCTGCAGATGGAAATGATGATGCCCCGTGCGCCTTGTCATATTTGCGGCATCCACCCTTGGCTCTCTGCCAGCTCCTCATTTCATCATGAAAGCTAGTCCATCATATGCTCGTGAAATCATGAAATCCCAACTTTGGAAACACGTGAATTGTTCTGGTCTACGCGGGACGAACCAAAACTGAATTTATTATGTCTCCCGAACACTAGATTGAACCAAACACTAGTGGAAAATCGAGGCTTTTGTCCCGTTTGACAATTCTTTAGTCTCGGATTAGCAACCGGGACTATGAAACTGGGACTAAAGCCCCCACTCATTAATCCGGGAGTAAAGTCCCTCCACATGGTCGTGAACATGCATGCTAAGGATTTTGTGTTTTTTTATGTTGGGTTTTAGGGTTTAGTTTTATTTTTCATTTTTATTTTGTGTTTTTCATTCATTTGTTTTTCATTTCAAACATATTTTACACTACTACATACCGTACACGTTGATGCATATATAATATAATTTCTCATACGATCATATATATATAATTTGATATATACAATTTCTCTTACAATTTGGAGATCATTACATGCATGCATTAACAGTAATTTTATTGTCCGCTCTCAGATATGACCTCCGTAAACAAAAATCCTGCAATTTTCCCTTGAATTGCTCGTAGGCAGTTCTCTGGTAGGAGCTTCTCCCGCATGTCTTCCATCTTTAAAGAAGAAGATCAATATGAATATATTAGTTGTGTGTATATATATTAGATCATTATAAAAAAAATTATGAATAGTATTTATGTACCTGAGTTGTCTTACATCCACTACACCACAACACTACATTCCTAACAGCCAAGTTGGTCGGAAATACAGGATCCGCCAACAAAAAGTCGGTTGAGAAAGACTATTGCCCACCGACACTATTTGTTGGGGTAAGTCTAGACGGGAAAGCCCTTTCCCGACCGACTGCTTGTCAGCTATGCAGTATCTTTCCCGACCAACATTCTGTTGGGCCTGCCATGGGCCTTTCCCGTCCATCAATCTGTTAGGGTTGCCATGGGCCTTTCCCGTCCATCAATCTGTTAGGGTTGCCATGGGCCTTTCCCGACCGACATTCAGACAGGACAATGTTTCCCGACCAACAATCCGTTGGGGACAGCCATGGGCTTTCCCGACCAACTATCTGATAAGGTCTACTTTCCCGACCAACATTCAGTTGGGCCTAGTATTAGCCATTCCCAAAAAACAACCATTAGCCCTACCGTAGCTGGGTTTCACATTACCAACAAAATGGCAATCAGAGTTACATAATATATGACAATAATGTGCATCGTCCAACAATATTAAACCATAACCAAACAATAGTCATAAACATTCATTAATTTTCACATATAAATAGTTCATCTCTTATGCACTAATGACCAACAAAGTTTCCCATGAACTAATGTAACTAATTAAACAGAGGAAACATTAAAGTTCATTGTCTGAGAGCAAAAAATCCTCGCTTTTTTCTGCAATACATCATTTGCCTTGGCCCCTTGTAGTGGGCAACTACATACCCATCCTCACAGCCTTCCACCAAGATCGTTGCATCATTCTCATACTTGACACCAAAGCCTTTCATTCTTCATCTCATTGGAGAACATCATCCAGCTTGAACATCTACAAGTCAAAATCCCCGGTTAGTATTCCACACCATAACTGGAGAACATGATATTTT
Source organism: Hordeum marinum (assembly GCA_022496015.1). Lineage (NCBI taxonomy): Eukaryota > Viridiplantae > Streptophyta > Magnoliopsida > Poales > Poaceae > Hordeum > Hordeum marinum. The sequence goes on from CM039674.1 coordinate 12,699,635, forward strand.
CTTTAAGCTATATATGTTTTTTTTCACATGTTTCAGATGCTCTGAATCATTCCCCAAAAAAGAAGACGTCATAAATCATAAAGGCCACTATAACATATTTAGCCACCCAGATTGTCATACATGCATGCACTGGTCTGCAAAATAAATCATTAGATGGTCAACCACTTACCAAATGTAATTAAATCGTCCCCGCTTAACATGCATACAATAGTGGAGGGAGCCCATCTGATTAGAGATCAGACTGGGTAGCACATAGTTTGGCCCCTGCAACATAGGGGGACAGCGCCTGAATCTGATTAGAGACGGACATGGAGGCACATGACCATGTCTGCACAGGCGCAAGTCTAACAATTCCTGCAAGTAAAAGAATCAGCAGATGTCATCTAAACAAAGAAAAATAAATATTAGCAGCCGCCACGGTGTAAACTAACCATGAGACAAAAAAGCGACTGAACCAAAATAGTTTTCAATAAAAAACGTGATAGAGTAATAAGTTCACTAAATCTTAACGTTGCACCTGAGGCCCTTTGCACCTGAACATAGAGAAAACCTGGTAAGTTTCTCACAGAATCACTTCATCTCTTTTACATCTGTCTGATCCCTTATGCTTCTCTTCACATCTGGAACTAAAACTCACTTCAGTAGTATATAAAAGAAAATAATGTATAATTCAGAAAAATACTTAAGTATTATATAGAAAACATTCATGTATACAAAGGCTAAAATGATAAGGGAAAATAGTATTATTCACCTATACTGCTCATGCAAAATTAGATAGAAAAAAATGTAATCTATAGCAACGTAATATATACACATATATGCAAAACTATACAACTGTAAAGTCTGTAGAAGCATGACTGTACATTAGAAACTGCTAACATACGTATCTAATCTTGTTTCTAGAAACTGAACTAAAGTTTTACCGAACTAATGTGCCAAAATTATAGATAAAAAGAGTTGTAAGTTTATACAAACCTAATAGTAAAAAACTTAACAACTGTACTATTCTGGAAGTTACAGAACTACGGAAGCAAATTTATAGAGAAAATACAACTATGAAATGTGCCAACAATATTGTCATGTGCTACTATTTTCTATGGTGTACTTCTTCTTTTGAAAAAAAATAAAAAATGATTGCTCTATGCATTCAACAGTAAACTGCTACTGTGGTACTATTGGCTGCTAGCTAGCCTCTACATGGACACTTCTATAGATACTTCTAGTCCGTACTGGCATGTACTACATGGCCAACTTACAATGTAAAGCTAGGTCCTCGTGTCGAAGTTCTGAACCAAATGTCACATCCGATGGCTCCTATGTCATATTACTCATACAATATATATTAGCATACAAAATTACAGAGAAAAAAAGTTGCAAGTTAATACAAGTCTAAGTGTAAAACCACTTAAGAACTGAACCAATCTGCAAGTTTTACAGAACTAACTTTGCAAACATAAAGAAATACAACATATATCTATACAACCATGAGTGATGCTATATCATCCTACCAAAAATCCTTCTTCTAGATTGGGTCATTGAGACTAACAATTTAACAAACACTTGCAGCCTACAGCAAGAAATAAGCAGGAGGCATAGGAACAAGGAAGGATTGCTTTGCGGGGAGAGAAAAAGTAAACCATACCTTGTTGTTGGCAGGAAAGAGTAGCAAAGCTCCAGCCTCTAGGTCAATATCGTCCTCATATAAGTCATTGACGAAGAGGTCAATTTCCGACCGCTTGCAGGGCCTGTGTATGGTGTGCCTCAACTCTCACCTGGTTCAGAGCATGAAGATTGAATATACTCCTATGTTTGCAAGAATTCTACAATGCTTAACTACAAGTCTGGAACATTAGAACGATTATTTGGACTTTTTGTCGAAACTGAAGCTAGTTCTCAGGGTTGTTCCTCTTATCAAAGCGCAGATCCGGGGATACATTTATATATATAGAAAGTAATGAATTTTCACAGGATGGATACCCTTGTATTAACCTTCAAGCACACAAGGCATAACATGATAGTCTGGCAACAGCTCGAAGATCACAAATTCACAACTCACAACCTCTAAAGTTCAATTCAATCACAACTAGTTCATATTATTTCAGCTAATTAAGGTCTCCTTGCAACACTGAAAGGAATACCTGTACTTCTCATCATCACCCTCTCTTAGACTGCATTTCCGGCCACCCCATTAGCAGATAGAGCCCCTGTTCTTGACGTTCTGCTAGAGTGCGAGCTCCCAACCGAGGCACTGCTTGCTGGATAGATATACTACCACAAGTCATGGTTGATCTTCTTATGAACAAAAAAGGGAAAAGTAAAATAATCAACTTGTGGATGGGTGGAGAGGGAGAGGAGAGGGAAAAGAACACTTGACTCCGGGGGGAGGGCAAACACCGGCAGTCAACGGCCAGATCCTCCTTCAAACGAAACGGGAGTGCAGATCGGAGGAGGCCCAAGGCGTGGCGCCGGCTGTGCGACGCATGGATCACGAGCGAGGCTGTGAGTGCTCTGTCTCTCAGGTGACCCACACGTCTCTCTCATCGCTGGATCTGAGAGGAACGGCGACGTCCAGCATCGGGCCTTGGCGGATGAAGGTGACATGGCACAAGCTAGGGTGGCTAGCGGTGGGGGTGCAGGAGGATGAATGGGACAGGGTCGCACCCTCGCTGTCGCGGTGACGGCGTACAGGCTGCTAGCGGCCGACGGCGGAGGGAACGAGTGAGAGGATTAGGTTTAGGGAACATGGGAGCGCCGGCGGCGGAGGGGGTGCGTGAGAGGACAAGGTTTGGGGAATTTCGATCTGGAGAGCCAAATGAAAAAAATACGAGGCAGGCTTGGCGCTAGTTTTCAACCCCGCGCGCGCCGAGACGGTCAGGCCCAATTGGTAACCATTAGTCGGTCGGCATTAATCGCCAACCCACCGTCTGATGGAGATAGAAGCTTTCCCGACCGACAACCCGACGTCAAATATCCAAGTATTCCCATCCAACTGTTTGTCATGGTACATAAATATTATCGACCAACAGTTCGATAAAAGATTTTCCGACCAACAGTCTATTGGCGAAAATAACATTTCCCAACAAACAACAGTAGAGAAATCTGGTGCGTGGTGTAGTGATCTCTGCGCCATTCGGTCGCCATGCGAATGTTGTCGCAAACGTAGTATGCACATAAATTAGTATCTTGTTTCTGCCTCATGCACTTTGCGAGAATAGAATTCAATCAGATAATAATCAAGTATGATAGTGGTATTGAAACTAGAATAAAGTGATGCGTGGACCTAGCTAGTACTCCCTCCGTCTGGGTTTATTAGGCCCCCCCACCAGATTGCAGGTATCAAGACACCATGATTAATGCCCTGGAATAAGTGTCGTTCCTTCGGTTTTCATGCATGATTTACTGCCAAAGCAAATCTGGCTTCGCTAGCATGCAGCCCCACGCTCAGCTTAATTCCCTGACGCGCGCCAGCTCACGCGGACGGTACTTTTTCGCGAGCGTTCGGACGCTGCATGGCGCATGCATGCACCAATCAAAGAAGGATCACAAGCGCATGCATTGGCTAGCTGGGAGAGCAAGCTCGCGCCATGTTTTTGCAAGCTCGCGCCATGTAGCTTTGTAGAGCAAGCTCCCGCCATTTTTTTGCAATTTTGCTTTATAGAGCAAGCTCGCGCCATGTTTTTGATTAGTACAGCTCGCGCCATGTACAGCTCCAGCCGGGATTGAAAATTTGAAAAGAAACTTAGTGTCTCCATTATAAATACATGCATGCTCTAAGCATCCTCCAATTGCAAAGTCATCGAGCTATGCTTACTTTCGATCTTAACATACCACCAGAGCTGCAAGTTCATGGCGAAGGAGAAGGGAGCAACGGCCGCAGGCAAGGTTGGCTAGGTCTCAGTCATGCCGGCTGCGAACGAGGACAAGCTGTCGTTCGCGACATAGGCAGCTCGTTCGGCGCTGAACGCCATCTTCGTTTCGGTCGGTGCGGCGGTCGAGGGTTCGCCGGGCATGATGACGGCGGCGCGTACAGCGCACACGACGGCGGCACGTACGTCGAACACGACGGAGGCGCTTTCGGTTCTCACGACGGCGGCGCGTACGTCGCACACGACGACGGCACGTTCTATTCGTTCCGAGGGTGTGGAGAGGAAGACGGACACGGCATGGACCAGCATGGCGAGGAAGACGGCCACGACACGGACCACCACGTCAAGGGTGGCCACGGCACGGACCAGAACGGCGAGGATGACCACGGCATGGACCAGCACGGCGAGGAAGACGGCCACGACACGGACCACCATGTCGAGGATGGCCACGGCACGGACCAGAACGGTGAGGATGACCACGGCATGGACCAGCACGGGGAGGAAGGCGGCATCGATCTAAGTAGGTTTGCTTGCTTTGCGTATGAACACTTGTTTTTTCATAGTTTGAATATGCAATGGAACAGTACGTATTTTTTGTTAGTTTCATAGATAAACTCTGCACATGTATACTTATTGCAATTTTACATGATTAGCATTAATAAAGTTTTATGCTTTAGATTGCACATTTTTTTTAAAAAAATTAGTAGGAAATTTTGTTGGCCAAATTTCAAACTTGGTGTTTAACAAAATTATAATCTTATGTTTGTTTCTAGATGTGATGGCCAATAGGAGGAGAAGGACATTTCATACCGATGACGATAAGCGTTCACTGTATACAGCCATTGTGGAGATAAATGGTCGTGGTCCGTTGAAACATGGGGTGACTAAGAAAATATCAGATAAACATAAAGTGTCAGTTAGGGTTCTTCCGCGGACATGGGACAATGGTAGGAGAGGTGGTGGCGTGAATGCGGTTATCAACAAGAGGGCGGGCAGAGTTGGTAGAAAGCGTGTTACATTGGACTCAGATGCTTTAGCTGCCGTCCCTCCGATCGAACAACAATTAGAGATGTTGCCGGTGCATTGAACATGTCAAAGACCACCGTTCACAGGCTTTTGAAGGAACATGAGTTGCGCAAACACACCAATGAACTCAAGCCTATGCTAGCGGAAGAAAACAAGAAAGCTCGTGTCATGTATTGCATTTCGAACCTAGAACCTGCTAGTGTGCCGGAGAACCCTGTCTTCAAGGATTCGTTCAATGTGGTCCATATTGATGAAAAGTGGTTTTATCGTACAAGGAAAACACAAGGGGTTTATTTGGGCATCAATGAGCCAAAACCCGTGAGGCACGCCAAAAACAAGGGCCACATTGAGAAGATCATGTTTCTTGCTGCAGTTGCTAGGCCAAGATATGATATGCAAGGCAATTGTACTTTTGATGGTAAAATTGGAATTTGGCCCTATGTTGAGTGGAAACCGGCGCAGAGGAGAAGCCCAAACAGGCCTAGAGGAACTTTGGAGCTCAAGCAATGCGATAGAGTCGGCATGGAGAAGAGCCGGGAATACTTGACCACAAAGGTGTTGCTGGCAATCAAGGAGAAGTGGCTGCAAGAGGATCGGTGCAAGTCTATTTTCATCCAACAGGACAATGCCAAGACACATGTTCTACCAGATGATCCGGCAGTACGTGCGGCCACTACTCAAGGTGGTTGGGACATTAGGGTTGTGATGCAGTCACCTAATTCTCCAGACATTAGGGTTGTGATGCAGCTACTCTTGGCGTGTTCAACTCTCTTCAGTCCGTGTTTGAGAAAAAGATGCCAAAGAATCTTCAAGATATTCTTCAAAAAGTGGATGAGACCTGGAATGAACATGATGCAGACAAGTCCAACCGTGTGTTCCTTAGCCACCAAGCCGTAATGCGAGAAATAATAAAATCCAAGGGTTCCATAGACTATGATCTTCCTCACCTTAAGAAGAAGTCTTTTGGAAGGGGCAAACTACCACGTAGGCTACCTTGTGAGCCCGAATTTGTAGTCGCGGCACTAGAATATTTCAATTCAGGTTAGATTTTGTAGCCACGGCACTAGAATGTGTAGCCTGAATATGTAATGCAATGATCTCGTTTTGTTATCTAAAACTGCATGCATTTTCTTGTCTCATTCTTTTTCAGAGCAGTTCTGCCATTCATTTTCTTTCTTCTTTCTCGCGGTTCCTTCTATCCATATACCTCATCATCGAAGCGAATGCACCTACCAATGGAGGTGGTATTGTTACTTCATCTTCTAGCATTTCTAACCACACACGAGTGCGGCCGTTTGTAGCACTCCTCGGCACGACGAATCCCTCCTCCCTGCGGAGCACACCAGGTCGCTGGTTCACCAATGCCGTGGCGTTGTCGACGAGCGCCGTGACGTTGTCCATGAGAGCCTCCACCTGGTCCAGCAGCGCCCCGAGATCTGGACCCTCTCGGGCGAGTGCGAGGATGCCCTGCGCGACGTCGAGCACGTCGTGGGCATGCGTGAGGATGCCCTGCCCCACGTCGACCACGCCGCCCTGTATGTAGCCATCATGTAAAGACAAAGCGAGCATGCATCATTTGTTGTTCATCATACAAAACCATGGCCAAGGCATGAATACATATCTGCATGTCCTGGACACCCAAGCCCAGCTCCGCCTGCGACGTATCCTAGATGCCGAGGTCTGCATGCCCAGCAGCGATGAGGTCAGACGGTGGCACGACCAAGCCAAGACCGGACTGGGTCTCTGCGTCCGGATCGACGTCGACGTTGTGCTCAACCAGCGATGCATCATCGACGTCGATCTCTGCGTGCCCAGCAGTGACGAGGTCGGGCGGCGACGCGTCCAAGCCCAGCCCAGACTGGGTCTCGGCGTCCGGATCGACGTCGACGCTGTGCTCCGCCTCCGGCCGCGACGGCATGGTAGTGTGCTGCATCTGGCGAGCCGTTGGTTTCTTTCCTGGAACCAGTACTACCGTGGTGTTGTGCTAAGAGGAGTACGAGTAGTAGTCTCAATGTATATAGTGCAACAGCTGGAAATTTACTACGACGCTTTGGAAGATGAACCACAACATGGGAGATTGAAGCATTTTTTGGCTTTTGACAGCCGAGTCGATGCAGCGGCCTAATAAGAGCGGACGTGCTCCCTCCGCCCAGGGGCCCAATAAACCCGGACGAAGGGAGTACTACTTAATTACCTTGGATCGTCCCCAACGCAACACCGATTTCCATTCACCGACAACATCATTGATGAATCATTTCCAAACCCTATTCGACAAAGAAAATGAATAAATGAGTTATTAATTACTTGATATCAGAAAATGAATGAAAGAGACCGAAATAGTGCGATGATGATTGAAATTACCTATCAAGCATCCAAACCACGCTGGAGTATTCTCGAGGGTCCTTACCTAGTGAGTCCAGGGTTTCAACAGGTCCAATGTCAACTTTAATGATTAGCAGGATCCAGTGGTACTTGTGCACGTTTATATAAGCAGGCATGCATAACTCATCAACTACACTTAACATCGAGTAAGTAAAATAGAATTTATAGTACAAGACAGTAACACTCGCTTGAAGTTGTAAGGAAATAGTATTTTTGTTATAGTATTTTGTGCCTTTAAAAACCTTAGTAAGTTATCCTCTGAGTCTTTGGGGTGGTCTTCTATCATTTTTCATTGATGATATATGGGTCAACGAAAGCCAATGTCATAGATTCTTCCTCTTTTGCATTCAAGAATCTTCATTCTACATAATAGCGTACACAAGAATATAGTGAGGATAATTACAGGTAATGAACGAGCTGAGCTATATATTTAAATTACAGAAATAAATCACTTATAAACAATAGCAACTGATAGATTTGTCGAGTGGGTCTTGATTGTATAACTGAAAATTTTCGGGAAACTCAATGCATAGCTCGTTTTCATAGAAGCAATGCTCTTCCTTGACTTTCACCATGAGCATCACTCGCCTGTTGTTTACTTCTTTCATGTACCAGTCATGTAATCTTCGCATTTGTGTTGGTAGATGCCAGACCTGCTCAGGTCTGACCATAGTATTCCCGAGGACATATTGCCATGCTACATCAGCCACGGGGACTTCCTCAGTGCCTAGGAGTTGATCAACATTGACACCGATATTTCTAGCAGCATCAGTTACCTTGAGCAGGGGGATCGATTGCATTTGCTTGTTCTATGAGATGGGGAACTGTTTTCCTGCTTTTATTACTACTTATATGTCTTGACTTCTGCATTTGTTCCTGATATGACTTTCTAATAGAGCGGTCATAGTTTGATGGCCTATTCTCCACATGTGTCGGGGGTCGCTCAAGAAATTCCACAAAGTGTTGTCCGGTTTTCATAGGTATTATCTTCTTTGGCGGCGGGGGCGGTTTCGGTGCAAAATGGGACTTCACTTCGGAAACCACGCCCGTTTTGGTTTCCTCATCGGTCATATTTTAAGCCAACTTCTTTTTGGTAGGAGGCTCGTCGTTGGCTTTCTTCTTTTTGCATTTCTTCCGAATAGGAATAGTTGACGAAGCGGTGGTCTTCCGCTTTTGGCCTAGCTAGGACATAAGGGGTGGAGTCGGATGACGCGACGGAGATCGATATGGACTTGCGTTGGGCTTCCTCTTGAGGTGGGGTGGATTTAGAGGTGTATTGCTACTCGAAGGAGTCCGTGGCCTTGGCGCCGAGTTTGGAAACACGATGCATTCCTTTCTCCATACAATGACACCATGTATGACTTCTCCTAGTGTCTGCTCCCCTTCACTTCGAGGAATGTCAAGCTCTAGTGAGTAATATCCCGGCCAAACTTCATCCACCCCAACCGGAGCATAGCCAGTTGGAATCGGATTGCCATGGACGGTTGCTTCAAGCCCATTCACTAAAGCAACGCCGGCCGCCACCTTCATGGACATGGTCTTCATTTTCTGGTGTAGCTCACAATTTGTCCTCTCTTTGATATCATCCACGGGGTAGCGAGCCAGCAATGCATCATCAGTCCGAACCCCCATGGAACCCATGATGCTTTTTCACATAGATGAGACAGTACTATCCAATGCTGGATCTAATTGCTCCTACTGCGGAGATGCCCTTTGCTGGCTAATTGTGACCAGTTGCTCCTGCTACCGCTTTAACATGTGTTCCAACTCCTCGTTCTTTGTGCCTAGTTGCCCATGTTTCCGCTTTAACATGCGTTCCAACTCCTCGTTATTTGATTCTATCTTATGAAGTCGGTCTGCATCTTGCTTCTTTTTCTCTAACGCCTTCTATAAGCGTCGTTTCACTCCAAAAAACCCTGAAACCACGAAACAACGCCTTTGCTTCGTGTTCGTCCTTCGTGTTCAGTATTCTTGAGGGCGCATGTAAGCTTGTCGTTCTCTCTCTCGGGCTGGAACAACCCCTTTTGAGCATCTTCTATTGCTTGAAGTAAAGCGTCTGAGGCTGTTTTAAGATCTACCTTTACAATAATCTGCCCTGTGGTTGCGTCCAACTTTCCCCTATGCGCATAAAACCAATTCTTGGACCTCTGGGGCCAATCCGCTGTAGCTAGAATGACCCCTTGTGCAAGCATCTTGGCCTTAGATGCTTCCCACTTAGGCACACATCTCTTGTACAGACATGTCCCCAGAACATGGTGATACTTCTTTTTCTTAGCATTTATCTTTTTTTCTTGACCTTTCCAGAGCTTCAGCCGAGTCCTTATACTCCACAAATGTGTCCGAGTGATTTGTTATCTTCTGTAGTGCTTCAGTGAATTCTCGATTCTTCTTTTTTGCCTTGATGTAGTCGTTGTATAATCTTTTCTTCCAGCTTTGGAATTGTGTGGCCATCTTCTTAAGAGAAAACTGCTGGCTTTCAACCGTTGGCCATCTGTGAGACCCTTTGGTAGGTTAAAATGTGACATGAGCGCATCCCAAAGCAAAATTTCCGGTCTTTCGTCCACATAACTAACTCCTCGATTTACCTTTGGCTTATTCCATTCTCGAATGGTGATCGGGTTGTTGTACCTAACAATAACTCCGCATTGATTTATAAATTTAAGGGCATTCTGTTCAGGAGAAATCGGTTCGCCATCTTCTGTGACTTCATCGATGTTGAACTTTATGTCATCGCCCAAATTTTTGGCCCGGACTTGTAACCTTCTAGGAGATTGGCTCGATCCGGAGGGCTCAACCAAGAAAGATTCGTTAATATGTATAAGTCAATTAATACATCTAATGATCATGAGAGGCTTAATATGTATATGTATGTATGTGTGTGTGTGTGTATATATATATTGGTTCTTGCTCAAGTCCCTCACCGGGTTCGTTCAAAATTGTGAGCCGTCATCTTGTTCATTCTCTTAATTTTGGGAGGAGCGTATGATGTCGAAGATCTCCTCTTCATGGTATCTGCCTCTATTGTCCATAGCTTAACTAATCCAGAAGAAAGATAAAACAAATTTTATGTTCTAACGGGTTGACGAGAAACGACACTGAATTCACCTACATCTCTAATAGGTATAGAGGGTCCTAATCGCACTCAAAGATGTGTAAATTGAGTACGTTCTCCGTGGTATACCCTGTTCCGAGACAAAATTTTGGCAGTACCTCCCTGCTGTTCTCTAGATACACGTCTCGCAAAAAGCAGAGAGAATGTGCATCCGGAGAACAATGGAGAGGCACCGCCGAAATCCTGTGTCGGAACAGGATAGAGCATGAAAAACGCACCCAATCTACACATCTTCGGGCTGTCCATGAAAAACGCTAGACAATCTAAAACAATTGCGGTGATAAATATGCGATTGAATGCATATTTATCGACGCAACGATTTTGAACGGGAGGCGCCTAGGTTACGCGACTTGATATGAAAATGAACTCTAGTGACATGAAAAAACCCACGAGAAGGAGATGGATTTGTAGCTCATCCTCGGACGTAGAGGAAGTAGTCGAAAAGCGATGGGATGATCAAGGACCAACGGTTTCAACAATGATCACTCTGGTGAGATGCGACACCACAGAGTCTGCAAATTTCATAGAGTAAAACAAATTAGATCATCATATCAAATACAGCCTGATATTACGAGCAAAAAAGTTTAAAGCAACATTGATTCGATTTATATCAAATTTGGCTCTTGGGAGCATATGCCCTTCTGTGCAAAAAAGAATATTGCTATGGGTGGCACTAATTTGGGTCTTTTTAGCAAGGAAACAAAGAAGTTTGTTAACTGTAAATTTGCAACATCAATCCATCTAACCAGCATCCATTTAACATCCATCTATCTAACATTTCTATACATCCATCATTCTAAAATACATCGATATAACATCTATCCATCTACATCCATCTAACATTTATCTACACACAAAAATACATAAATTCATCTAGCATCCATATGTCTGCACAAATCCATCTAAAATCCATCTATCTACATCCATCTAATATTTTTATCTATCAACTAACCTGTCTACTAGCGGCAACACAAGCAGCAGAGCAAGCAGCGAAGCAGTAGCTATGGCAGAGCAACCAACAGCAGTAGCGGTGGCTGGTAGCAAGCAGCATCAACGGCGGCGAGCAACCGAAGCAGAGCAGCGACAACCGATAGTAGCCACCGGCGAACAACAGTGGCAGCAACCCCGCCACGGGGGCAGAGTAGCGGCGTGCGGCATGAGACTGGAGAGGGAGAGGAGGAGGGTATACCTAACGGGATACGGACGACAACGAGCGACCGGCCACGCGGCGAGGACGGAGGCACCGGAGGTGCTGGCGAAGGATATGGATAGGGAGAGGAGGAGGGTATACAGTAGCTAGTTTAATCAGTACTTATCTAATCCGGCGTTTAATTAGCATGTGGGATTGCGTGTCAATATGTGTTTAGGGGTGGCTCTTGATGGCTAAATCCGTGGAGTCCACCTGTCGGTGACCCATGGTTCGGTTTAATCGTCGGCGCGCGCCGGTGACCAAACAAGCGACGAAGATCACTACGGGAAACATTGAAAATGCCTACGGCTGAAGATATGCCTACAGGCCCCGTAGGCATAGTGAGAGCTTAGCCTACGACCGAACCGAAACCGTCGGCAAATCTGTCCCATCGGCAAAGCTGGAGATTTGCCTACGGTATCCGTAGGCATATGTTGGCCGTCGACAAATAACGTCAGAACCGACGGGCCGCGTAGGCATATAATGGGCCGTCGGCGTAGAGCCCAGAGACGGACGGAAGGCTGACCCGGTTAAGCTATGCCGACGGACCTAACGGCGGCCGTTGGCGTAGATGTTAATGCCACCACGTGTCACACGTATGCCTACGGTTAAACCGTAGGCATACATACGATACCGCCACGTGTCCCACGTATGCCTACGGTTAAACCATAGGCATATATACGGTTAAACCCCTTCTTGTTTTGATTTCCAAACGATGCAAATTTTATATCTATTTGCATCAAAAAGTTTCAAGGATTTCAAAATTCATGTGTTTAGTTTAAATTGCTTAATTATTACTTTCGTGCTTTGCCTACGGTCAGGGTCAATCGGGCTAGGGTCAGGCCGGTCCGAGACCGGAGGGGGGTAGCTATGCCACCAAAACTTGCATCGGGCCCTCATACATGTATGAGAGTGTGGTGGGATGTTTAAAGAGGCAATGCGCAGCTCCAGAGTGTGACCCCTTCACGGACGGCGATAACACCGAAGTAACGTTTGGTAGTTTTGTTGTTATCCTTGCATTGGTTCCTCATGTCTATTTGTTTAATGTTTATATCACTAGATAGCAATTAAAAATCATGTGTTCAGTTTGAAATGTTTAATTATTACTCTGATGCTTTGCTGCAATAGAAAAAGTCAGGCCAAAAAATGGAAAAAATGAATAAAATAATATTATTACTTATTTTATTTTCATTGAAATTCAATATTATTATTACTTATTTTATTTATTTTATTAATTGTTTGGAATTCAAAAAATTAAATCATTGGACATTAAGACCTAAGGGTTAATATGATTGATAGCTTACTATTGTGAGGAAAACAACAAGTGCAGACTTGAAAACTAGGGGCGATAGAACCAGGAAGTTAAGCATGTTGGGGCTGTAGTAGTGAGAGGATGGGTGGCCGGCCGGGAAGTTAGACGATTTGGAATGAGTGCTCCACGCTGGAGCAGTGACGACGGCTGATTAGAGATTAAATTGTCAAATAATTCAAAGATTTGAAAATCGAAATAAAACTTAAAAACAAATCAAAAAATATTCATTTTTTTTAATTTTTTGGCCAAAACTATGCATATGGTTTACCCGTAGGCATAGTCCTAGCTCGAGCTACCAGATCATGACACGTGTCATATATGCCTATGGTATCCCGTAGGCATATATCTGATCTATGCCTATGGTTACTCTGTAGGCATCTATGTGATGTATGCCTACGGGGGAACCATAGGTTTACTGTTGACACGTGCCGGCATCTAAGGTATGCCCGTGTGCGTACGGCACTTGACGGACGCGCCGTCAAGTATTTTTGCCGACGGGTATATATGCCTACAGTAACCGTAGGCATAGATAAGGTATGCCGATGTTTTTTCTAGGCCTACGGGTGGTGCAGGTTTGCCGACGCTATCGATGCCTACGGGTATATGCCTACGGGGACCGTAGGCATAGGCTATGCCTACGGTTTTAGTCTCTTTGCCCACGGTTTAAACCGTAGGCATATTCGATGATTCCTGTGGTGGATGGCCAGATTTCACCGGAATCATACTACACGCGACGGGAGCCAACGCTGATGGGTTCTACGCGAAGCTGGAGCTCGCCCGGATCGAGCAGTGGCCTCTAAGATACCGGAGGTGGCCGGAATCGGTGGCCATGAGGAGCTAGGCGGCATCTGCTCTTCATTTCCAACGAACGCGACGACCAGGGCTCAAGTTCGAGCAAAAGGAGCGAGGCAACGACTTTGTAGGTCCTAACAATGATACTGCGGTGCTCGGTGAGGGAGTCCTGGACTAAGGGTCCTCGAGCCGCTGGCCTATCTCCTAATAGGTTGGCTTAGTGGACCGCTCTATGACTGTCGCAGGAAAGTCATGATACATTGGGAGCCCTCATTCTAGAAGGAAGCCCCGAAGGCGCGTCGTGCACTCCAAGTCAAGATGAGGAAATCGACATCTCTATCCCTAGCAGGAGACTGGCCATGTGTAAACCCTAGGTACCCCCTGGTGTCTATATAAACCGGGAGGGTTTTAGATTATAGGGTAGAGAAACTCATCTAGGGTTTTAGCTATTCGATCTCGAGGTAGATCAACTCTTTAACCTTCATACTATCAATATAATGGAGCAGGACGTAGGGTTTTACCTCCATAGGAGGGCCTGAACCTGGGTAAAATATTTTCCCCTTTGTCCATTGTTATCATCGACTCTAGTCTAACAGCTTGGGACCCCATACCCGAGATCCACCGGTTTTGACATTGCTGCTTTCATTGAGATTTCTGCTATGATCGCAAAAGGAATGGATGGCTTGCGTCGTCATCAGCGAAGAAGTCCGTAGCGTGGACTCCTTTGTCGCCGGACAGATCTTCGCCTTCAGCAGCATTGTGCTGCACGCTGACCCGACCGACTGCTTGGGCCAGGTCGGGAGTTTTGCCCCCGATCAGGAGATCAGATTCGGGAACCTAGAGTTCTCTCTAGACTCTCGTGGTGATCTTTTGCTCACCGGGCTTGCAGCCTCATCTGACGCGCCCGAGGACTCCAAGGCCTTGGCCTTGGATCTCGCTTTTGATCCCACCGACGGGACTCACCCCGACGATGATCGGGCTTTTGGTCCGGATCTGGTCATAGCGCCAGATGCCCGAGAACCAGCCCTTGCGGAACACCTTCCTTGTGTGGACGTGTCGGAGGTTAAATCCGAAAGCTCCGGGCAAGATGACCCGATCGAGCTCTTGACACTCAACGAGTCTCTAGATTGGATCTTATCGATGAAAATTACTGACAAGCCAACCCCGATCCACGCTCAGATCGGCCTTCAGGGAGGTCAAGAGGAATTTTTCTTCCCTCGCACCACCCACTTCATAGCCACCATCAAAGACTTAACCGATATGTTGGTCTACGCCTCTGAGGAGGCAGAAGACATGGATGAGGAGGATTGCGCCCCCACCCCCGTCAACACCAGGCGATGGGCTACCACCTTCACCTACGACGTCTACATGGTGTGCATGCCAGACGATAACGACAATGACACACCCAAAAACAATGGCGATAAATCGGGTGAACCGCCGTCAAGGCGCCGAAAGCCACATAAAAGATCAAAGGCAAAAAAGGGAAGGGAAGATATCGCTGGCACCGGGGAAAGTGATACCCCAGAAGATCTTGGCGATCCCGATATCCCCGAGCATCCGCTATAGGACCAAGAGAGGCCGGAAGATCAGCGCGACCCTGATGATCTAAATGATTCCGAGGATGACAACTACCTCCCCCCTATCGAGGAGGAGGACAGTTCAGAAGCCGAAGACTTCGTCATCTCTAAAAACCTTGAAGACTAGGAAGAGTTTAGGCAATAGCTTATAGCCACTGCCCGAAGCCTGAAAGCAAAAGAACTACAGCTTAAGGCTAAGCAAGATAACATCGACGACAGATGGACAAAGGTCCTGTCAGCCGAGGAAGGATACGGTACTGGTCTGTTGGACCAACACAAGAACTACCCACGCCGACGGCTACTGCCGCAGTTCAAAGAAGAGATCCCTAATACACCGTCTCCCAAGAACACTCCATATGACCAGCCAGACCGTCCTCCCCGAGGACAAGATAGGACGGCTGGAGATGACAGTTATAGGCCAGTGAGACCCCGAAGAAGGGGGAAAAGAGCCAATAGAGCCCGAGGACAGGTACGACCTGCGATAGGACCTGGATTATAGAACAGGCCATACAAGATCCATCTATGGATCCAGAGGGTACTCCCCCGATAGACAGGATGGGTATCGAACCTAGCTCGACCGCAATAATAGAGGTCGGGAACAAAACCGAGCCAGAACCGCAATCATGGAGAGGCCTTACCAGATCCATGGCACGCAAGACAAGCCTGACAACCATACCAACCATAACCGTTGGGTGTTCAAACAGGCCGGCAAACTCGCAGCCGAGGAGCAAGGCAAGGGTCCAGGCAGCAAGGACGATGAAGAGCCCCGCAGTTCAATCAATGGTGGAAAAAAGCAGCTCCCTCCAGAGGTAAAGACTATGAATATGATATATGCCAGTCATATACCCAAAAGGAGAGGAAGCGCGCCCTTCGAGAGGTATACATCGTAGAGACTGTAGCCACAAAGTATAACCCCTGGTAGGCATACCCGATCACCTTCAATCGACGCGACCACCCAACCAGTATCCGTCATGGGGGCTCAGCCGCCCTCGTCCTAGACCCTATTATCGATGGGTAACACCTCACTAAAGTCTTAACAAACGGAGGAAGTAGCCTCAGTTTCATTTACTTAGACACTATGAACTAGATGGGTATAGATCCATCAAGGATCAAACCTAGCAACACTACCTTTAAAGGAGTGATCCCAGGCGCCGAAGCCTAGTGCACGGGCTCTGTGAGCCTAGAAGTAGTGTTCGGTTCGCCCGATAACCTCCGTAGCGAGGACTTGATCTTTGACATTGTACCTTTCCGCAGTGGTTATCACGCCCTGCTAGGCCGTACAACGTTCGTTCGCTTTAACACCTTCCCACACTACGCATACCTCAAGCTCAAGAGGACCGGACCCAAGGGGGTCATTACTGTCAATAGAAACACAGAGCGTTCCCTCTGAACTGAGGAACATGCACTGACCCTGGTGGCCGAATTTCATTATGATGATGATCGGCAAACACCGAAGTGTTCCATAAAGGCACGTAAGATTGACAAGCGAGCTCGGTTTCAGCCCGAACTCCCAGAATCTTGTTCCCCCCAGAAATACGGACATGCTCTTCATTGCACAACCCTAATGTCAGCGAAGCACGTGTTGAGCAGGCACAACTTTGCACTCAAGATTCCATGGGAAGGAATGGGAAACAACTATCAAAGAGTAAGTGTTCGGCTGGATCAAACTACCACCAATACACGTCTTCGGAGATACTACACATACCATCAAGGACCTGCTAAAGCATAAAGCCCATCCATACTTCAGCGACTTCTCAAGATCTTCTTTCCAAGTTCTGCTCGCTGACAGCATCACCCATAAAGGAATGCAACCCCCTAGGAGGCACAGGAGCGGACACGCGACAGGGCACATCGAGGACGTCAAGTCACCCATCAATGACCCCTAGTACAACCCCTCCTGTAAATTTTGTATTTCATCTTCAAGTACCTATAAACAGTGGCTTCGGCAATTTGAGTTATAAGAGTTATTGAGCAAATATAAGACCATTATGTATGTCCACTTTGTTGTACTTTATGATACATACTTTGCTTCTTCCCTTATCAATGCTTCTTGCAAAACTATTTGGTACATATTACGATGCAACCGTCTATAGACCGGGGGCTCGAATTTAAAATATCACCCTAAGCACAATCGATCATGTGTTTGGTGTCTTGGAGTCCGCTTTATATGCATTGGTTCCGAACTATGTCTTGGGTCAATAGTTGGGTTGCCCGGCTCCTGTGTTTACCCCTTTACGTTCCACTCGTTCGGCTAAAAGGGCAAAAGGAGAACCACTACAATTGTGTTTCTAGCTAGCTTGGTCAAGCATCTTAGGGGAGAAAGCCAAAAACTGACTGTCATAGTACGCGAGAACCGGTCTGTAAATCCGAGCATAAGTGTCATACTAAAAGCTTCGTTAGAGGTTATTCTGTGTCATACAATGGGTTTTGTACTCGTACAAACCATGTGATGTTGGCTTTAGCCATGGTTCATCCAAAGTCATCAGCCTCCCGCATTCCCTTTTGACGCTCCTACGGCTAAGTAAAAGCAATAATGCATCATAGCCTGATTGCCTTGTCCCCCTAGAACTACCGCCTTTGGGCACCGATACCTCGGCTAAGGATCGCATCGCGGAGGCAGAGACACATCATGTAGTATCTACATGGGGGCTGAAGCCGACGACTCGCAACTTTCAGATTAAACGACCACACGAGAGTCATAGCAAAATGATACTTCTCCAACGTATCTATAATATTTGATTGTTCCATGCTACTATATTATCTATTTTGGATGTTTTATATTCCTTAATATGCTATTTTATATTATTTTTGGGACTAACCTATTAACCTAGAGCCTAGTGCTAGTTTCTGTTTTTTCCTTGTTTTTGAGTATTGTAGATAAGGAATATAAAACAGAGTCCAAATGGCACAAATTCTTCGCGATGATTTTTCTTGGACGAGAAGACATCTACCAGCCTCGGAGAGGAAGGCAGGAGACCTATCAGGAGGCCAGAAGCCACCCTGGTGCGGCTAGGAGGCGCCCCTTGGCTTATGCCCCCCCAATAGGTCTTCCAAACCTAATCTTCGGCCTATAAATTCCCAAATATTCCCCCAATACTAAAAAGAGCCACAAAAATACTTTTCCGCCACCACAAGCCTCTGTTCCCATGACATTCCATCTTGGAGCCTTTTTCGGTAATCTGCCAGAGGGGGATTCGATCACGGAGGACATCTACATCAATTCCATTGCACATCCGATGATGCGCGAGTAGTCCACCACAGACCTACGGGTCCATAGCTAGTAGCTAGATGGCTTCTTCTCCGTCTTTGTGCTTCAATACCATGTTCTTCATGATCTTCGTTGGGATCTATCCGATGTAATACTCTTTTGCGGTGTGTTTGTCGAGATCTGATGAATTGTGGGTTTATGATCAGCTTATCTATAAATATTATTTGGTTCTTCTCTGAATTCTTATATGCATGATTTCATGTCTTTGCAAGTCTCTTCGAGTTATTGGTTTGGTTTGGCTAACTAGATTGGTAATTCTTGCACTGGGAGAAGTGCTTAGTTTTGGGTTCAATCTTGCGATGTCCTCACCCAGTGACAAAGTAGGGGTAGCAAGGCACATATTGTATTGTTGCCATCAAGGGTAAAAGGATGGGGTTTTGATCATATTGCTTGTGTTTATCGCTCTACATCATCTCATCTGACTTAATGCGTTACTCTATTCTTCATGAACTCAATACTCTAGATGCAGGCATGAGTCGGTCGATGTGTGGAATAATAGTAGTAGATGCAGAATTGTTTTGGTCTACTTGACACGGACGTGACGCCTATATGCATAATCATTGCCTTGGATATCATCATAACTTTGCGCTTTTCTATCAATTGCTCGATAGTAATTTGTTCACCCACCTTGTTATTTTCCTTCAAGAGAGAAGCCTCTAGTGAAACCTATGGCCCCCGGGTCTCTATTTTCCATATTATATTTTCAGATCTATATACCAAAATACCAAAAATACCTTGCTGCAATTTATTTACCTTTTACTTTCTGGAACCTTTTACGGCTATCTCTATCAAATATAATCCTTGCAAGTAACTGTGAAGGGATTGACAACCCCTTTATAGTGTTGTGTGCAAGAGTTTGATTTTTTGTGTAGGCGCATCCATTGGTGCCTTGTTTGTTCCTCCTACTGGATTGATACCTTGGTTCTCGTCAACTAAGGGAAATACTCTACTTTGCTGCATCACCCTTTCCTCTTCAAGGGAAAACAGACGCAAGATCAAGAGGTAGCAAGAAGGATTTCGGGCGCCGTTGCCGGGGAGGATACACATTAAGGCTACCAAGTACCCATCACAAACTCATCTGTTGCATTTACATTATTTTCCATTTGCCTCTTGTTTTCCTCTCCCCCACTTCACAAATTTGCAATTTTATTCGCCCACTTTCCTGTTTGCCTTTTTGTTTGGTTGCTATATTTGTTTTTGTTACCATGTGCCTTCTATTTGCTCCATCTTCGCTTGCTAAAAATCTATTGATATGGATCCTCATCCACTTGCTAATCTTTTCAAAAGACCAAATTATGATGAACCAATGGCTAGTGAGTTGAGTGAACTTGATTGGCTCTATGAAGTTTTGTTTGAAAATCATGAATCTAAATTTTTTGATGAAGTGTCAAAAAAAGAATTTTATGATGTGATTCATGATAGCTCCTTTATTGAAAACATGATTGCAATGATTTACTATAAACTCTATTAATGTCAATTATGTTAATGATATGCAAAACTACAAGCTTGGGGATGGTAATTTTGTCATGTCCACTTCTTATTGCAATGATCACGATTGGGGTGATAATGCTTCTTATGATCTTGAAAAATTATTTAAGCCTCATGATGAATATGTTATTGGTAATAATGTTTGCAATAGTATCGAAAGTGGGTTTGGAGAGGTCATGACTTTAGTTAATGTTAATCCCACTACCTTGGAAGATTGTAAAACTTTTACGCATGTGGATCATGAAAAGAATGCTTTATGTGATAGTTATATTGTTGAATTCCTTCATGATGCTACTGAAATTTATTATGAGGAAGGAACATATTCTTGTAGGAATTGCAATAATATCAAGTTTCCTCTCTATGTGTTCAAAGTTTTGATTCTTATTCCCATAAACTTTTTGCTCACAAAATCCCTATGCATAGGGAGTGAGTTAGACTTGAATGTGCTTATCATGAGATTCATGATGCTTTCTTGCATATTTCAATGACTACTTTTTATGTGAGCATCATTGAAATCATTATGCTAGGGGCGTTAAACAATTATGCTAGCAACACAATTTTATTTTTATGTTCTGTTTTTGAGTGTTTCACACATTATTACATATGTAGTAATTGTGTTTTGGTATTTTAATTAGTGTTTGAGCCAAGTAAGACCTTTGGGATGGTCTATGGTGATTGTTGATTTGATGTTGCTGAAAAACAGAAATTGTGCGCCCAGTCCAGGAATTTTATAAATTTATCAGAGCGTCGAATGAGTCTAATTTTTTTACACAAGATTGATATATAAATTTCATAGCTTGTCTTAACGTTTCATAAGTTTTGGAAGTACAGAAGTATACGAAGATTCCATATTGATACAGACTGTTTTGTTTTTGACCGATTCTGTTTTCATTGTGTTGTTTACCTATTTTGATGTATCTATGGGTCGTATCTGGGGTCTGAACCATGGAGAAGTTGGAATATAGTAGATATTACACCAATACAAATAAAGAATGAGTTCAAAACAGTACCTAAAGTGGTGATTTATTTTCTTATACTAACGGATTTCATGAGTTTTCTGTTGAGGTTTGTGTTGTGAAGTTTTCAAGTTTTGGGTAAAGATTTGATGCACTATGGAATAAGGATTGGCAAGAGCCCAAGCTTTGGGATGCCCAAGTCACCCCAAGGAATCAAGGATGCTAAAATCCTAAGATTGGGGATGCCCCGGAAGGCATCCCCTCTTTCATCTTCAATCCATCCGTAAATTTACTTGAGGCTATATTTTTAATCACCACATGATATGTGTTTTGCTTAGAGCGTCTTGTATGATATGAGTCTTTGATGTTTAGTTTGCCACAATAATCCTTGATGAACACATGTTTTGAGAGAGACACGCATGAATCGTGAATTTATTAGAATACTTTATGTGCTTCACTTATATCTTTTGAGCTAGGCAATTTTGCTCTAGTGCTTCACCTATATTTTTTTTAGACCATGGTGGTGTTTTGTTTTATAGAAATAACTGAACTCTCGTACCTCACTCATATTATTTTGAGAGTATTTAAACATCATGGTAATTGGTTTAGGTTATCAATTTAGTCCTATTATAATAGGCATCCAAGAGGGATATAATAAAGACTTTCATATAAAGTGCATCGAATATTATGAGAAGTTTGATTCCTTGCATAAAGTTTTGAGATATAAAGATGGTAATATTAGAGTCATGTTAGGAAGTAATTGTGAATTGGTAAAAATACTTGTGTAAAGGTTTGTGATTCCGGTAGCATGCACGTATGGTGAACCGTTATGTAAGGAAGTCAGAGCATGATTTGTTTATCGATTGTCAACCTTTGTGTGAGGGTCGGGAGCGCGCGATTGTTTACTCCTACCAACCTCTCCCCTAGGAGCATGCGTCTAATACTTTGCTTCGATGACTAATAGAATTTTGTAATAAGTATGTGAGTTCTTTATTACTAATGTGAGTCCATGGATTATACACACTCTCACCCTTCCACTTTTGCTAGCCTCTCTAGTACCGCGCAACTTTCGCCGTTGCGTTAAACCCACTATATATCGTTACTCAAAACAGCCACCATACCTACCTATTATGGCATTTCCATAGTCATTCCGAGATATATTGCCATGCAGCTTCCACCGTTCCGTTTATTGTGACACGCACCATCATTTTCATATTTCTTTGCATGATCGTAAGATAGCTAGCATAATGTTTTCATGGCTTGTCCGTTTTTTGATGTCATTTGCTATGCTAGATCATTGCACATCCAGGTACACCGCCGGAGGCTTTCATATAGAGTCACATTTTCTTCTAGATATCGAGTTGTAATTCTTGAGTTGTAAGTAAATAAAAGTGTGATGACCATTATTATTAGAGCATTGTCCCATGTGAGGAAAGGATGATGGAAGCTATGATTCCCTCACAAGTTGGGATGAGACTATGAACTTTATGAAAAATAAAAGAGGCCGGCGAATCCCAAATAAAAAAAGAGGCCAAAGATGCCTCCCCAAAAAATGATAGAAAAGAGAGAAGGGACAATGTTACTATCTTTTTTCCACACTTGTGCTTCAAAATAGCACCATGATCTTCATGATAGAGAGTCTCCTATTTTGTCACTTTCATATACTAGTGGGAATTTTTCATTATATAACTTGACTTGTATATTCTAGTGATGGGATTCCTCAAATTGTCCTAGGTCTTCATGAGCAAGCACGTTGGATGCACACCCACTTAGTTTCTTTTTTTTTGCTTTCATACTCTTATAGCTCTAGTGCATCTGTTGCATGGCAATCCCTACTCACTCACATTGATATCTATTAATGGGCATCTCCATAGCCCGTTGATACACCTAGTTGATGTGAGACTATCTAATCCTTTTTCTTCACAACCTCCACCATATTCTATTCCACCTATAGTGATATATCCATGGATCACGCTCATGTCACTACTAGGAAAAGGCCTGCTAGTGGCGCACCTATTTTGGCTACTAATGGCGCACTACAGGTGCGCCACTAGCATCACGCCATTAGAATTTCTTACTAATGGCGCACCATGCAGTGCGCCATTAGTATAGCTCACGGTGCGCCATTAGTATGCCTCCCAGGGGCCATATTTACCCATGTGCTCTGGCTTACTAATGGCGCACTAATGGAGGATGCGCCACTAGTGTGCTTTTTGCAGTGCGCCACTAATGTGCTGAGTGGTGCGTCACTAGTATGAATATTAGGTATTTTTTTATTTTCTAATATTTGCACAGGTTACAAAACATATTACTACATAGAATATAGAGAGCACAACATATAAACAGCAGATTTATCGAATACAATAGAAGATTAGTCTCTGAATACAATTCATCATATTAGTCTCCGAATTTAAAATATCAAACAACGTTAGAACATTACAAGTCTCGGCACCGCGAGTAGCGAGTTTGTCTTCACATTACAAGTCGATATCGATCATCTAAACTACCATCACATAGAAGAGAGTTGCGGTCATCACGATGAGCATCATCGCGATGAAACTGGTCTTCATCCGGTTCCTCCAACGCTCCCTCCTCTCTCCCGCTAGATAGCACGCGTATCTAGCTTCCGCCTCCGCCCTAGTGGTGTACCCTTTGTAACTGTTACCGCTGAAACGGTGAACCTGTCTCCGACACTCCTCCCAGTCGTAATATCCACTATAAGACATAATTTGCAAAGAAAAATAATTAGATATATTATCCACTATAAGACATCCAGCAATATCATAGACAGAAAAAAACACCACTCGCGTACTTGAAAGACAATTACCATGTTATAAAGGATTTGTGTCAGCCGGAAGATTTTGCCTAGATTTCCTCGGATCTCTCTGAGTTTGTATCGCTTGCAGAGTATGCTCTCTGAGTGAAGTCCTACAACTTAAAAGCATGGGAAGTGTTGTTTGAAAAATATAGTCAGGTTATATGGTTGGCGATCGCACTCACTCATACTAGAAAGATCAACAGAGCTTACTTACCCATTGGTGACGTCCCATGGCTGGAGGAACACGAAGATAGGCCATGGGAACCAAACTAAGACTTCAACCATGCACTCGTGGGAGGCCATTGCCAGGGTCGAGAAACCATCCCATGGGACTACAGCCACAACAAATAGCTATGCTCCGAATGATTACTTCCGGCTTCATCAGCCCACACAAGAAAGAAGCCTAAGAAAACTAAAGCGACCATGTGGGGGTGCTTCTTACACCTGAGGAGCCGCCAAGCTCCACCATGTGCGGGGCGTCATCGTTACGGTGGATGCCCTGGTCGTCATCCTTGCCCTCGTCCATGCAGGATGCCTATCGCTCCAAATCAAACAAACAAGAAGCTACCTAAACAAGCTTGGTAGGTGGGCAACTTATTTCCACATACCTAAATAAGCCCCAAAAGAACTGGCCCTTGAGCTACTATAGTAATCAATCAAGCTAGTATACGATAAACATACGTACTGCTGCTAGTATAGAAAGTAGAAATAAATGAAGCGACATGTGTGCTTCAGCCAGCTTAGTATTTACTCCCTCCGTCCCAAAATAAGTGTCTCAAGCTCTTGAGACACTTATTTTGGGACGGAGGGAGTACATGGTTGGGCTCCTGGAGTATATACGAGCTAGTGTTCCAAAACAAACAGAGCATGTTATAGGAGATGGAGCAATTTTATTTTAGATAATAATAACAGAGGGCAGCTAGGTGATGTACAAAATGAAATATCTTTCATTCAGTAGCAAAATAACAAACTTGTCCAGTTTCTGACAATTAACAATCACGCACACATCATTTGTACAGCAGCAGGACAAAATTGATATTAATTAGAAGGACCAGTGTTCAACTAGTGCCGCCAGAAGATAGTAAGAAGTGTGCTAATCCAAATCATCACTTTTAATCTGGACGTCAGAGTACATAGGAACCATCGATTCCATGATACAAACTGAATGGCCAAAAAGTGATGTGTATTCATCATATGCATGTACAGTTGCAAGTCTACATGAGATCCAGGGGTAGAGAGAGAGAGGAAGCTCACCTTGGTAGTGACGGGGGCCTTCATCATGGTGATGTTGAGCAGCCTCCGACTTCACCAGATAGGAGCAACCTGCACACAAATCAGATGGATGAACAACAAAAGCATGAAGAGAGAACTAGATAAACAATGTCAACTAGTTCATGACCATTAGTTAACCACACGCGCATCAACACAGGACCAAATATGATGTGAGTTGGAACCACATTATAATTCAACTAAATAACTAGGCTCCCATTAATTCAACTTGAGGGAGGGAAGCTGCAACTAAATAAGTAGGGTACCAAAGAATAAATCTGAGAGTGACTACAGCAGAGCATGCATCAATGAATGACTAGTGATAAATAAACAGACTGAGAGTGAGAGTGAGAGTGAGACCTTGTGTGGGGAAACATTCATGGTGGTCTCCGTGGAGGTGGTCGATCGTCCTTCTCCTTGGCCCTTTCCACCACATGGACAACCTGCACACAAGCGCACAAATCAGATTTACATGTGGAAGATGTGCAAAGAGGAATAGCATATTGCATACGACGTGAGATGGCAGAAAAAGTTTCAGTTTTGCCATGCGTAATGATAAAATTGGGCATCAAATTGGGGAGGAGGAAAACGAACAGAGGGAGCAAAGAGGGTGGGGGATGATACCTAGATGGAGGACATGAGCAGAGGTCCATCCATGGCGTCGGCGTGAGCAGCGGGAAGAGGCACACGATGGTCTCCGCGTGAGGACGCCGCGTCAGGGAAACTGAACTAACTTGAGGGCGGCCAAATCGAAACGAATGGAGGGCCGCGGGGGGAGAAGAGGGACCTTGACGACCTTCCATGGCGTTCAGACCATGGTCGTGGAGAAGGGGCCCGAGGTCGTGGTCGCCGCGCAGCGGAAGGCCACCGATCGTAGGGAGGGATGGAGCTCCAGCCTCCAGGTCCAAGTCGAAGCCGAGCGTGTCGGATCTGGGCATGGCCGCCGCCACTCTTTTGATGACGGTGCTATGAATCGGGAGGGGAGGGGAGGGGTGGGGTGTTGGCATCGGAGAGGAAGAAATCTGGCCGGGAGGGGAGGCCATTGCCACCGGCGAGGTCAGAGGTGGACGGCGATCCGAATCGGGCGGTGGGTAGGTGGTGGTGGGCTGCGGCTGCTTTTTTCTCCCTGTGTGTGTTTCCTCCCACGGATTGAACCTACTCCACTAAGTATCTCTCTCTCAAAAAAAATGTTAGTAGTGGTGCATCGTGTGTGTGGTGTGCCATTACTAGTTTGAACTAGTAATGGCGCACTATGCACTGGTGCGCCATTACTAGTTATGAAAAAAAAGTAATTTTTTTGTTAGTAGTGGCGCAACATGTGTGTGGTGCGCCATTACTAGTTATAACTAGGAATGGCGCACTGTGCCCTGGTGCGCCATTACTAGTTTTGGAAAAATAAATAATAAAAAGATTGTTAGTAGTGGCGCACCGTGGGTGTGGTGCGCCATTAGCGTCTATCACACTAATGGCGCACCAACACATGGTGTGCCACTATTGTATAGTAGTGGCGCACCACATATGTGGTGCGCCATTAATGTCCATATTATCTATAGCCCTTTTCCTAGTAGTGTGTATTGAGTGAGAGTTGAAAAGGTCTGAGAACACAATAGGTGTGAAACAATTTCTTGACTTGTCATTGGGGTTGTGCATGATAAAAATACTTTGTGTGGGGGGGGGGTGAAGATGGAGCATAGCCAGACTATATGATTTTGTAGGGATAACTTTGTTTTGCCATTATATTTTGAAGAGATACAATCGCTTTGTTAGTATGCTCGAAATATTATTGTTTTTATGTCAACATTAATCTTTTGTTTTGAGTCTTATGGATCTGAACATTCATGCCACAATAAAGGATATTACATGGATATATATATTAGGTAGCATTCCATATCAAAATTTCTGTTTTTATCATTTACCTACTCGAGGACGAGCAGGAATTAAGCTTGGGGATATTGATACGTCTCCAATGTATCTACAATTTTGATTGTTCCATGTTATTATATTATCTGTTTTGGATGTTTTATATGCATTAATATGCTATTTTATTTTATTTTTGGGACTAACCTGTTAACCTAGAGCCTAGTGCCAGTTTCTGTTTTTCCTTGTTTTTGAGTATTGTAGATAAGGTATATTAAACAGAGTCCAAACGGAATAAAAATCTTCGCGGTGATTTTTCTTGGACTAGAAGACATCTAATAGACTTGGAGAGGAAGGCAGGAGACCTGCCAGGATACCACAAGCCACTCTGGCGTGGCCAGGGGCGCGTCCCCTGGCTTGTGCCCCCCTAGCAGGGCTTCCAACCCTAATGTTCGGCCTATAAATTCTCAAATATTCCCCCAATACCAAAAAGAACCACGAAAATACTTTTCTGCCGCCACAAGCCTCTGTTCCCGTAAGATTCCATCTTGGAGCCTTTTTCGATAATATGCCGGAGGGGATTCAATCACTGACGCATCTACATCAACTCCATTGACTCTCCGATGATGCGTGAGTAGTACAAGACGGACCTACGGGTCTGTAGCTAGTATCTTGATGGCTTCTTCTCTCTCTTTGTTCATCAATACCATGTTCTTCATGATCTTCATGGGGATCTATCCGATGTAATACTCTTTTGCGGTGTGTTTGTGGAGATCCGATGAATTGTGGATTTATGATCAGCTTATCTATGAATATTATTTGGTTCTTCTCTGAATGCTTATATGCATGATTTCATATCTTTGCAAGTCTATTCGAGTTATTGGTTTGGTTTGGCCAACTAGATTGGTAATTCTTGCAATGGGAGAAGTGCTTAGTTTTGGGTTCAATCTTGCGGTGTCCTGACCCAGTGACAAAGTAGGGGTAGCGAGACATATATTGTATTGTTGCCATCAAGGGTAAAAATATGGGGTTTTCATCATATTGCTTGAGTTTATCCCTCTACATCATGTCATCTTACTTAATCCGTTACTCTGTTCTTCGTGAACTTAATACTCTAGATGCATGCAAGAGTAGGTCGATGTGTGGAGTAATAGTAGTAGATGCAGAATCGTTTCGGTCTACTTGACACGGACGTGATGCCTATATGCATAATCATCGCCTTGGATATCGTCATAGATATGCAGTTTTCTATCAATTGCTCAACAGTAATTTGTTCACCCACCGTGTTATTTTCCTTCAAGAGAGAAGCCTCTAGTGAAACCTATGGCCCCGGGTCTATTTTCCATATTATATTTTCAGATCTACGTACCAAAAATACCTTCCCGCAATTTATTTAGTTTTTACTTTCGGCAACCTTTTACATCTATCTCTATTAGATCTAATCCTTGCAAGTAACCATGAAGGGATTGACAACCCCTTTATAGCGTTAGGTGCAAGCGTTTGATTGTTTGTGTAGGTGCATCCATTGGTGACTTGCTTGTTCCTCCTAGTGGCTTGATACCTTGATTCTCATCAACTGAGGGAAATACTTATCTACTTCGCTACATCAACCTTTCCTCTTCAAGGGAAAACAAACGCAAGCTTAAGAGGTAGCATGAATGCAAAAATTTAAAGACATGATAAACCATGCAACACCATCGTAAAGCGTTAACAAGTCTTCGGACACATTACAACGCGCTCATTCATAAAATTTATCTTTCAAACATTGAGCTTCTATCACCTGAGCACCCTTCATCACTGCGGAGAAGTATCGCTCGGGGCACCTGTACTCCTTTCCGGGGGGCGGATCTACGATAGCCATCTCTGTCGGATTGAGCCTCGGCCAGTGCATCATGGTTCTTGCAATGGCCATCTGAGCACCCTCGATGCAAGTAGAACGCTTTAACACATCAATCTGAGGTGCAGCGTTGCTTAGCTTCCGCACCAGGCCAAACTGCTACTCGGCAACGGCTTGTCGGGCCATAGCCGGATGCAGAGATCCTTCATGGCCAGCTCCGCCATCCTGTGTAGCTCCATCAGATGCTTCATCTGCTTTGTGAGAAGTGGAGAGCGCTCGGGGGCTTCAAATTGCGCCCAAAAGATCCAAGCCTCATCTCCTTCTTCTCGTGAAGCGTAGAACTGGTTCGCATCTGCTCCACTCTTCTGGGTGAGCATTACGAACCTTCTATTACCGAAGGCACACTGTAGTAAATACGGATTACCATCTATGATAGCCTTGACTTGGTGGACCTATTCTTCAAAGAACTGCCTATCCACCCACTCCTTTTGGAGATCGGATTTCAGTGTGGATAGCTCGGTAGCTTGCTCCCTGCCCTTCTGCTCAAGGTCAGTGCACTTCAGGCTGGCATCCTTGAGCTCCTGCTGAACCTCCTCCACCCGAGCCTCATGTTTGGCACTCGTAGTTTTTAAGGCAGAGAGGTGGCTGTTGCTTGTTCGGCAACTGCATTCTCGTCCGTGGCCTCTCGCTTCATATTTTGCAGCTCGGCCTTGAGCTTCTCGATTTCCTTCACCGAGGCTGTGTAAGCAATAAACATATAATTATACTGAGTTGACAACATGAATCACTAATGATGGAAAGTTCGAATATTACAATTCGGTTTACATGGCGCCTCATCGAACCTCTTGTTCAGAGCGTCAAGCTCCTCTTCGGAGCTCTTGAGCTTCCGATTTAGCTTGTCAAGCTCTGCAGCATTAACGGCCGTCGCTGATGACGAGGCCGACAAACAGTAAATATTTATCAGCTTATAGGGGTTCAAACCTCTGAACTGTCAAAAACATGACCCTATGTTCGGTCTTCTTAAGGGCTGCCAGAACATTATAGACGAATAATGTCTCATACATTGTTTGGTCACTTATTTGTAATTGCCCCGCAGGTGAGTTTTTCTAAACTCACCCAAGGCTCGGGGGCTGCTATATATAATGATAGCACAAACCTAATAAAATTATTTTTTTAGGAAAAGAATATTACGTGGATCACTTGGAAGCCCATCAAGAGACCATTAAAGGCCTTCTTCAGTCCACTATCAATAGTCTGAATGCGTTGAAAAAACCACACCCATAAGAGTGCGGTGATCCTCGGAGATGGAGGCGCTTGATAGAGCCTCCTCCATGATCGGCGACCCAGTCATCAATGGCGTCGGTGGTGACCGGTTGGCCTGATCTTTGATCGGGGATTCAACCGGTAGCTCTGGAGGCACAATACGCTCCGAAGAAGACCTCGGAGAGTAATGGACATTCCTTTGTCCCGCATCCTCAGTGGCCGGGGGGGGGGTCCTCCCCCCGGTCTTCGGCGGCCAAGGTACTAACCTCGGCCATAACGTCATCACCCCCACCGCCTGTGTTCGGCTCCAAAGGAGCCTAGAGGGATGACACCTCCGCGGCATCCTTCACGGCCATAGGAGGTGTGGGTGTGAGGCGATCCCGCTCTTCGCCAGCTCAGCGGGGGAGACTCCCCATCCGAAACTTGGTCGATGGGGAGAACACATGGGGGTCTGTGGATCAAAAGGCGTTCATATATCTAACAGATTAAAAACTTTGCATAAATAACTCAAGGAGTCTTCGGATTCATGCCATTGAGATGGGGACTTGAACCTTAGGTTCCTTCGAGAAACCCTCTCTAAGCCCTCGGACTCAGCAACAGAGTCCGAGCTGTCATCGCCCAGGATCAAAAACGGCCGACACACCCTCTTCGGGACAGAAGAGGTACGTCCTACACGGCATGCGACAACTCCGCCCTCTTTCTTACGGGGAGGGGGGGAATCGCCCCCCGTCCTCATGCTCTTCCTGATGGTTAGAGGAGGTATGGGTTTCCTCATACATAGCGTCCGACTGGTCCCTTATGCGGATAACTTCTCTGGCCTTCTTCTTCTTCTTCTTCTTCTCCTTCCTCTTCAGTGTCGTGTACAGCGCCTTGATGAGCATCTTCGTCAGTAGCACTGACTTGGGGTCTTGGGGCTAAGGTGCCAGGCAGTTGATTCCCACGTCTTTGCTCAACCATTTCTACAATAACTAGGGGAATGGTGTTCAGAACTTTCGTCAAAAAACAGAGCCAATTGATAGAAACTATACCATACCTGGGTAGGAGGGTTATCGGTGCTTAAGCCCGAATCCTCCCCCTTGGCCGGCCAACTATTCCGGGGCTTGAATAGTGCCTTCCACAGCTTCTCAGGAGCAATGCGGAAGAGTTGGCGTATGGTTGTCCCATCTTCAAGTTGATAAGCCCACATGGGGGAAGGAGGCGGGAAGGAGGTGGCAACGTAGCATGATCTGGACCACGTTAACCAATTTGATCTTGGCATTGATCATTGAGGAGATGCACTTCTGCAACAATTCCACCTCTACATCCGACCCCCATTCAAGGCCCTTCCGGAGCCAGGAGGTCAATCTCATGGGGGGTCCAGATCTGAACTCGGCTGGAGCGACCTGACCCTTGTCCCTCGGTTCAGTGATGTTAAACCACTTTGTTTTCCATACATTGATGGTGTCGATGAAGGTTCTCGTTGGCCATCCAACGCGGGGGAGCTTTCCAATTAGCGCCCCTCCGCGGTCCACGTGCTTGCCCGCGACAATCTTCGGTTTGACGTTGAAGACCTTGAGCCATAGGCCGAAGTGTGGTTCGACCCACAGGAAGGCTTCTCAGACGATTATAAATGCCGTATGTGCATGAAGGAGTTTGGGGGGGAGGTCATGGAAGTCCAATCCGTAGAAGAACATGAGACCCATGGCGAAGGGGTGAAGCAAAAAGCTCAGTCCCCGGATGAAGTGGGGGACGAACACCAGCCTCTCGTCGGGCTTGGGGGTGGGGACCTCCTGGTTGGGCTTTGCGGCATAGTGGAAGACATTGGCGGGGAGGTAGCCAACCTACTTTAGGTCCCGGATATCCTGGTCGGTGACCATGGAGGCCTCCCACTTGCCATTGGTGCCCGAACCCTCCATCGCTAAGATCGGAGGGGAAGTTGAGGAAGAACGGGATCTGAGCTCTTGAGGCTTGGGGAGATTGAGGAAGCAAGAGATGCAAATGGGAAGCATGAATAGGCCTTGGTTTTTCCCCTTTTTATGAGGCGTGTCGCCAATTGGCCTCCCTTTCTCCGCGCCAAAAATCCCTATGCTTCCCAAGACGTGCATGCTGTTATACACGTGTAAAAGAAAATTTCTATGATTAATCATATCCCGTGTCAAAAGGAGCACAATCTATGCATTGATGACTCGTGCTAATGTAAAATCGTCCTCGAACCGCGAATTGAGTTCTCATAACTGGTTCAACGGTGGTGGTGGGTCACAACCCTTCATTAGAAAGGTTGTCAAAAAAACACTGTTTACACCTTGACGTTTGGCCTTCGGGGCTAAGCTACTCATGGTGTGCAGCGATCATGTGATCGGAAAAACTACGCGTCATTGGAGACCGAACTAGTCACAACCGATCATCAAGTAGGAAGAAGAACTTACCCCGCAAGCCGAAGAATCTGGTCATGCGGAGGAACCATAGCTGAGACCCTTGGCATTGGGGGCTAGTTCGGGGGCTACTAAGGAAGTCCTGGACTAAGGGGTCATCGGGCCGCTGGCCTATCTCCTAATAGGTTGGCTTGGTGGGCCACCCTATGACTGTCGCAAGAAGGTCATGATACATTGAGAGACCTCATTCTAGAAGGACGCCCCGAAGGCGCGTCATGCACTCCAAGTCAAGATGACGAAATCAACATCTCTATCCCTGGTAGGAGACTGACCATGTTTAAACCCTAGGTACCCCTTGGTTTCTATATAAATCGGGAGGGTTTTATATTATAGGGCAGAGAAACTCATCTAGGGTTTTAGATATTCGATCTCGAGGTAGATCAACTCTGTAACCTTCGTACTATCAATATAATCGAGCAGGACGTAGGGTTTTACCTCCATAATAGGGCTTGAACCTAGGTAAAACATCTTCCCTTTTGTCCATTGTTACCATCGATTGTAGTCTCATAGCTCGGGACCCCCTACCCGAGATCCGCCGTTTTTGACACCGACACTCGGGACCAAAAGGTCACCGGAGACCTCGCAGACGATGATTTTGTGCGGCAGTAGTGGCGAGCCTTGAGGTGTGAAAACTAGAGAGCAAGAAGGAGAGGGGGAGAAGAGCTCATAGCAAGGACGAGGGAGGAGTGGAGCGGCCGGTGACGGCGGGTGGCCATCGTGGACGACCACCAAACTAGAGCGGATCAGGGCAGCCTGGCGGCGTGGCTATATGTATCTCCCGGTTGGTGGCTGGCACCGGGACACGAAGGTGTGGAAGTTATATCCGTAACCTTTAGTCCTGGCTCCAGCCACGAACTGGGACTAAATGCCAATCTTTTCGCTCACAAAAATTACGCCCGAGAGCTGACCTTTAGTCTCGGCTATAGCCATGAACCGGGACTAAAGGTCCTTTAGTCCCAGCTCCAACCACGAACCGGGACTAAAGGCAAACCTTTTCGGCGGCCAATATTCCGCGCGGGAGCTAAAACCTTTAGTCCTGGCTGGTGGTTGCAACCGGGACTAAAGGTGTCTTTCAATTAATTTTCATTTTTAAGAAATTATTTGACAGATTCAATTTTATAGAGTGAAATATATTCTTGTAAAATACATAATAATTTAAAAACTAAACCAAATGAGTTGATTCAAATTTCAATGGGTTCATCTTGAAGATTTCTATCGACTGGTATCATTTTGACAGGAAGGTGCATAATTAATTTTGCACCTATTAATTAAATACAATAATTGAAGACATTATTTTAATCTTTCAAAATTCACATCTTTAGTTTTGTTAAGCCAAATGGAGCAAATAAGATGTCAAATTGTTACAAATATTCTAGAGTGGGTCTTTCCAGCAAATAAGATGTCAAATTGTTACAAAGATTCCGGAAATTCACTAGAGATAAAGTGATGACAGTGTTACACCCAAAACACATATATACCCTAAGTCTTACAAAGATTCCCTCCAGTTTGTCCAAAGGGGACTTTCCAGCTATAAATCCGGAAACTCAGTAGAGAGAAATTGATGACGATGAAGTCGGTCACATCCCAGAGTGGGATCTTGGGGTATAAAAAATTTCTTCGCGTATGCCCCTTGCTTATGATTCTGCCCTAACCATGGAGAATCTTCATCATTTGACATGATTCTTGGGTCAGTGTTCACTGTGAAGGGAGGAATTTCATCAAATTATTATAATCTTCTGACATGTGTGTCTTGTTGTCCACTCCCATGATGTTTCTTTTCCCTGAAAGAACTATGTGGCGCTTTGCCTCATCGTACGATGTATTCTCTTCCTTATCTTTTCTCTTTATTGGTTTGGTAGACATGTCCTTCACATAGAAAACCTGAGCCACATCATTGACTAGGACTAATGGTTCATATGTGTACCCAAGATTATTGAGATCCACTGTTGTCATTCTGTACTGCGGGTCTACCTTTACCCCGCGTCCTGTCAGATTGACCCATTTTTACCGAAACAAAGGGGCCTTAAAAGAAGGTCCATAGTCAAGTTCCCATGTCTCCACTATGTAACCATAATATGTGTCCTTTTTCCCATTGTTGTTTGTTGCATCAAAGCGGACACCATTGTTTTGGTTGGTGATCTTTTTATCTTGGGCGATCCTATAAAATGTATTCCCATTTATGTCTTACCCTTTGGAAGTCAATATAGTCAAACATGGTGAATTGGCCAACAAGTACAGATGATCTCCAATAGTGGTGTTGTTCATGAGATGTGTTTGCAACTAACCACCGAAAGTCTCCATTTGTGTACGTTTAATCCACGAGTCAGACTGAAGGTGGAATTTTGTAGAACTGTGTAGTGTGCTTGAGTGAAAGAATGCTCGTCCGTAATTATTACTGCTTTATTTCCCAGCATGCCTTTTCCACTCAGTCTCACCTCATGTCGTGATTGAGGAACACCAATCTTCTTAAGGTCAGGAATGAAGTCAACACAAAACCCAATGACATCCTCTATTTGATGGCCCATTGAGATGCTTCCTTCTGGCCTAGCACGGTTACAAACATATTTCTTTAAGACTCCCATGAACCACTCAAAGGGGAACATATTGTGTAGAAATACAAGACCCAAAATGGTAATTTCTTTGACTAGGAGAACTAGAATGTGCATCATAATATTGAAGAAGGATGGTGGAACACCGACTCGAAACTGACAAGACATTAGACCAAATCATTATGTAACCTTTGTAGGATTTCTAGATCTATTACCTTCTGAGAAATTGCATTGAGGAATGCACATAGCTTCACAATGGGTACTCGAACATTTTCCGATATAATCCCCCTCAATGCAACCGGAAGTAATTGCGCCATAATCACGTGGTAGTCATGAGACTTTAGGTTTTGATTTTTTTTCTCTGCCATGTTTATTATTCCCTTTATATTCTACGAGAAGCCAGATGGGACCTTCATACTGCTTAGGCATTCAAAAAAGATTTCCTTCTCTTCTTTGGTAAGAGTGTAGCTGGCAGGACCTTGGTACTGCTTTGGATGCATGACGTCTTTTTCGTTCATACATTGCTGGTCTTGTCGTGCCTCGTGTGTATCTTTTTTCTTCCCATACACGCCCAAGAAGCCTAGCAGGTTCACGCAAAGATTCTTCGTCATGTGCATCACGTCGACTGCAAAGCGGACCTCTAGGACTTTCCGATAGGGTAGCTCCCAAAATATATATTTCTTCTTCCACACGGGTGCGTGTCTGTTAGAGTCATTCGGA
Organism: Hordeum marinum; assembly: GCA_022496015.1. NCBI lineage: Eukaryota > Viridiplantae > Streptophyta > Magnoliopsida > Poales > Poaceae > Hordeum > Hordeum marinum. The sequence goes on from CM039674.1 coordinate 12,735,327, forward strand.
ACATATTTTCCGCCAGGACCCTTTCCAAAGATTACTTTTAAATCCTTTACCATAACAAATATATCATCACCAGTACGGTGGTTAGGCTTCTTCCGGTGATCTGCCACTCCTTTGAAATGCTTGCTTTTCTTTCTTAAGAGATGTCTGATCATAAAAAAATCGATGATGTCCCGTGTACACATTATTCTTACATTTATCCAAATATATACTTTCAGTCATCTAAACAGTGTGCGCATGCATTGTATCCCTGGTTTGTCTCTCTTGAAAGGTTACTAAGAGCAGGCCAATCATTGATGGTTACAAACAGCAACGCTCGTAGGTCAAATTCCTCCTATTTGTGATCATCCCACACATGTACACCTTGTTTATACCACAACTATAAAAGTTCTGCAACTAGTGGCCTTAGGTACACATCAATGTTGTTGTCGAGTTGCTTAGGGCCTTGGATGAGCGCTGTCATCATAATGAACTTTCATTTCATGCACAACCAAAAGGAGGAAGATTGTAGATACATAGAGTCACATGCCAAGTGCTATGACTGCAGCTTTGCTCCCCAAAAGTATTCATGCCATATGTACTTAGACCAAACCATAAGTTCATCGCGTCATCGGCAAAGTCTGGGAACTCCCTCTTGATTTTTCTCCACTGCGACCCATCAGCGGGTACTCTCAACACCGCATCTTTCTTACAGTCTTCTTTTTGCCATTGCAACAACTTGGCATGCTCTTTGTTTTGGAAAAAACGTTTCAACCGTGGTATTATAGGAGAATAACACATCACCTTGGCAAGAACCCTCTTCCTGGGGTGCTCGCCCTCAACATCACCAGGGTCATCGGGGCTGATCTTATAGCGTAATACACCACATACCGGGCATGCATTTAAATTCTCGTACTCCTCACCACGGTAGAGGATGCAGTCATCCGGGCATGCATGTATCTTATGCACCTCTAATCCTAGAGGGAAGACAACCTTCTTTGCTTCGTACGTAATGGCAGGCAATTCATTATCCTTTGGAAGCATCTTCTTTATCATTATTAGAAACTTTTCAAATCCCTTGTCAGATACACCATTCTCTGCCTTCCATTGCAGCAATTCCAGTGTGGTACCCAGCTTTTTCTTGTCATCTTCGCAATTATGGAACAATAATTTTTTATGACCCTCTAACATGCGCTCCAACTTCAACCTCTCCTTTTCACTTTCATAGTTTCTCTATGCATCAACAATGGCCTGACCAAGATCATCAGCGGGCTCATCTGATGCCTCTTCTTCAGCTTCCCCCATTGTAGTATCATCGTATTCTGGGAACCTAGGATAGTTGGCATCATCTTTTCTTCTTCATTGTAATCCATTATAATCCCTCTTTCTCCCTTCTTGGTCCAACAGTTATAGCCGGACATGAAACCGTACTGAAGCAGATGGATGTGAAGGATTTTTGAGGTAGAGTAATCCTTATTATTCTTACAGACACCACATGGACAACACCAAAAACCATTCTGCTTGTTTACCTCAACCACACACACAAAATTATGCAGGCCATTAATGAACTCGGGAGAGCGTCGGTAATCGTACATCTATTGTCGGCTCAGCTTCATTACACAACATCGAAATGACCAAATTAATACAAGTTCATCACATTAAAACCAAATTAGAGCAGTGACCAAATGTTATTGCCGCGAAAATATATACATCAAGTTCATACATACTTCTCATGAAACAACATACAACTATCTAAAGCATTTAAATACAACAAACAATGTGATCAAATCAAAACTAAGGTAATAATTGATCCAACAGCATAATGATACCTAGCCTCTTTAATAATGGCATATTTTCTAACCATTCTAATCTTCAAACACATTGCACCCATCTTGACCCATCATCGACGACATCGACAACATACAACTCCAATTTCATCTTCGCTTCTTCAATTCTTTTCAATTTTTCTTTGAAATAATTGTTTTATTTTTCAAGTAAGTTTAACTTCTCAACAAGTGGGTCGGTTGCAATTTCTGGTTCAAATACCTCCTAGATTGATGGGCATAATGGTCAGAAAATGAAATTAAACATATAGTTATAAAAGATAATATACCACATCTGAATCATAAACTGGGCGAGGGCCGACGGGGACGGATATAAAAAGCATGGCACTATATATAACAAAAAATCATACAAGTAAGAAAATTATACAAGTAACTATCTAAACCATACAAATAAGTTTTTTCCAAAAAGGATAAGAACAATAGGCTCACCAAGGTAGTGCCAGCGACAGGACGACTGTGAGGACGGGGACGGGAAGGCAATAATTAAACCACACCTACACATATGAAAACTAAGAAGTTAGTTTGAGTTAAAATTGCATATAAATCAAATAACTCCCACATAGTTACTCCCAAACTAAAACCCAGTCGTTGTACTTATAGAGCTTGAAACGAGCTAAACTAGCAACGAGAGATGAAAGATGAAGTTGATAACCTTTTAGAACCCTTGTATAGATGGAGTGCCGCCAATCTTGACAAATCTTGGCAAAAATCGAGGACAAAATTGAGCTTGGGGAAGGAAATAGATAGGAGAGAAATCTTGGACTCAGGCTGGACGTAGCAGCTTTATATAGGGAAGAATTTAGTCCCGATTGGATATACCAAACGGGACTAAAGGTCTATCTTTAGTCCTGGTGGGTGATACCTACCGGGACTAAAGGGGCTCGTAGGATCCCTAGCCTGTCGCAACCCTTTTTGTCCTGGTTGGTATGACCAATCGGGACTAGAGGTCCCATTTGAACCGAGACTAATCCTTATCGTGCCCCATCCACTCCTAGCCGTTGGAACCGGGACTAATGCTCACATTAGTCCCGGGCACAAACCCGTCCGGGACTAGTGCTCCAGATGAAAGGTCACTTTTCTACCAGTGAAAACTACAATAGTCCAAAATACTTTGGGCCCATTTGATTGCATGCATCCTCTCAGTCATACATTAGGGATGCAGTTTTTCCCCGTTTGGTTGTGTTTGCATGTGTTTGGGTCTGCATCACATAGAACTAAGAGAAGCCAGCCTGACCTAGAGACATGTATGAGTCAGCCATTTCCAGCGAGCCAGGCCTGAGCGAGCGCTAATGATGTTGCATGTGGCTGTGTGTGCGGGAAACATAAAAGACACATCATTGTTTGCCAAAGGGGCATCATAAATCCCCTCGTCTCTTTCTCACCACCCACTTTTCTATCTCTCTCTCCACTTTCGCACAAACGGCAACACGCATCATACAAGGCAAGATCGGTGAGCACCTGCGGTGACCACTAGCTGCATACCGCTTCATCTCCCCTCCACAACCGGTTGGTTGTTGCATGTGCCGAGGCGGGTATCCCCATTCCGTTGTGAGGGTTTCGTTTGGTCGCTCTGGCCCAATCCAATGGTACCCCACATGGTACCTACCTGTGATGCTGCTTTCGTAAAGAATATGGATTAATTAGGCCAAAACGGTGTCGGTGCAGTGTTTTATTATTATGGTCAGCAATTACCATTTGTGTTGTCTAAAAGTGGCATGCCACTAATATATTGTTTTATAAAGACGAGTCTAATAAGAAATGTCATTGATAAGGTAAGTATCTGTGGTGTTTGGTAACCATGCCACCGGTTCATTAGTTATTAGTGACATTCTTCGCCAATGCCACTAATTATTGCCCTACTGGTGGCGTCGGCAGTAGACGTTACTAGTGACCCCTCATAAGTGGCGTGATACTAGTGACATGGGGACTACGTGCCACTACCGACATTCTCTGAATGCTGCTAGTACGTTTTTTCTGTACTAGCTAGTAATGTAGTGGCTGACGATGAGGCCGCCAGATCCATATATTATTGAATAGTGATTATGATGGAGTGACAAACACATGGATACGGACCAGCAGGGCGACTTGGGCTTCGCTCAATCCTCCTCACTTGGAGTACCTCCCGCTCCCCCTCCCCCTCGCTGCTGCTAGTGACCGTCACTAGCGGCCTCCAACGGGCAAAGTCCGCGTGGTGACGAAGATGGCTGTTACTTTGATCGCCCTTCTCTCATGTGGTAGCTGTTGGACTGCACAATTGTGTATGGTGGTGGCGCACGAGTGTTGTCCTAGGATCATGCAGATTTATTATCATGGTTCCTCTGCGGCGCTCATGCTCCGCAAGTGGCGGGCTACTCGCTTCCGTGATGAGTGGGGTAGTGCAGCGCCTACGCTTGGTGGTTGTTAAGTCAGGTTGGGAAGGTCGGGGCTGATGTTGATGTTCGTATGTTGTGCAGATGTTATCGATAGATTGCCTCGTATGCAGAGAGTGTTGCTCCAAGGTGTTGTTTGGCAATGATTGGAGGTGCTTGCTACTTGTAAACTGCATTCCGATTTTCCCGAAAGGGGAGAGGATATGGAGTACACTAGAGATAAGTGTTTCCCTCCATGACAACCGAGGTTATCGACCCAATAGGATAATCACTCAAACCCCCTTTAGCAGCACCTACACACACATAATCCAACAGTTGCAACCAACGTGGACAAGAGGGTTGCAAACCCCTTGAACTCGTTACTTGCAATGATTAAATACTGATAGATGAATAATATAAATATAAAATTAAATAATGGGAAAGAAATGGCAGCAATATTTTTGAGGTTTTAGTAATATGCTTGAAGTAGACCCGAGGGCCATAGTTTTCACTAAAGGCTTCTCTCTCCAACATAGCATACGGTGGGTAGAAAAATTGTCGTTGGCTAATTGACAGAATAGAGCATAGTTATGACATCTTATTCAAGGCAATGATCATGTATATAGGCACCATGTCCATAAACAAGTAGACCGACTCCTGCCTGCATCAACTACTATTACTCCACTCATCAACCGCTAGCTAGCATGCATCTAGAGTATTAAGTATGAAACAAAGTAATGCTTGGAGCAAGATGACATGATGCACACAAAGTACGACAAGCAATATGTTCATACCTCATCTTTTTATCCTTAATGGCAACAATACAAGACGTGTCATGTCCCTTTCTATCACTGGGTTTGAGCACCACAAGATTGAACCCATCACAAAACACCATTCCCACTGAAAATAAATTAATCTAGTTGGCCAAACCAAACCGATAGATCGGACATAAATATGAAGCTATAAAAATCATGCATAAAAGAATTTATAGAAGATTCAATTGATATTCATGAATAATTTAATCATAAACCCACAATTCATCGGATCCCAAAAATTAGACCGCAAAAGAGGATTACATCAGATAGATCACCGTGGGCATCGCAGTGAACTTTGTATTGAAGATCAAAGAGATATAGAGATAGATATATAGAGATAGAGAGACCATCTAGGTACTAGCTATGGACCCGCAGGTCGATACTTGTGATCTGCGTTGGGTTTTCCCATGAAGAGGCATGGGTGATGTAGCACAATACAAATAAGCATTTCCTTTAGTGAGAACCAAGGTTATTGAACCAATAGGAGGACCACGCAACCCCCGTCTTCAGTGCCTACACATAAAAAAGGAAACACTTGCACCCAACGCGGTAAGAGGGTTGTCAAGCCCCTTGAACTCATTACTTGCAAGTAGATGAGTAGTGTAGTTGATAGTTGGATAAATATAAATTGCAAAATAAATAAAAAGTAAATAATGGAAGCAAGTAAGTAGTAGTGTTTGTAAATTTATATGTGAATAGACCCGGGGGGGCATAGTGTTTTCTAGTGGCTTCTCTCTCAAAGTAGGCATATGATGGGTAAACAAATTACTATTGGGCAAATGATAGAAAAGCACATAGATATGTGATATTCACGGCATTGATCATGTGTATATAGGCATCGTGTTCATAAGCGAATAGGTTGACTCCTGCCTACACCTATTACTATTACTCCACCCATCGACCGCTATCTAGCATGCATCTAGAGTATTTAGTAAAATGGAGTAATGCTTGGACAACAATGACATGATGTATATAAAGAGAATCCAATTAATATGAATTAATCCCATTGTTTATCCTTAGTGTAAGAAATACAAAGATGTGTCATGTCCCCTAATTTGTCACTGGGATATAGAGCATCACCAGATTGAACCCACTACAACACACCCCTCTCACTTAAGACATATCAATCTAGTTGCCCAAACCAAATCAATAGATCCAAGAGATTTACGAAGATATAATAATCATGCAAATAAGGATCATAAAATAATTTCGAGAAGACTGAAATCTTTTTCATGAATAATCTGAACATAAACCCACAATTCATCAGATCCCAACAAACACACCGCACAATGTGATTACATCGAATAGATCATCATGAAGATGCGATGAACTTAGTATTGAAGCGCAAAGATATATATATAGATATAGATATAGATAGATAGATAGAGAGAGAGAGAGAGAGAGAGATCTAGATACTAGCTATGGACCCATAAGTCTGTGATGGACTACTCATATATCACCATGGGAGCCGCAAGGTTGATGAAGAAGCCCACCATGATCAATCCCCCCTCTGGCATGGCACTGGAACACAACTCCAAATGGGTCATAACCCACATGTATACGGGATCGCAACAGTCTTTGCGGGTAGTATTTGATACGTCTCCAACATATCGGTAATTTATGAAGTATTCATGCCATGTTTACCTATGTTTATAATAGTTCTATATGAGTTTGATGCAATTTATGGTATTTATTTAGAACTAACCCAGACTGATGTTGTTTTCAGCAGAATTACCGCGGTGTTGTTTTTTGTGCAGGAAATGAAAGTTCTCGGAATTGTCTGAAACTTTTTGACGGTTTTTTCTGGAACATATGAGCAATATTGGAGCGAAGAACCACCAGAGGGGAGACACTTGTGGTCCACAAGCCAACAGGGTGTGGCCACCCCCTGGCCGTGCCCTAATGGCTTGTGGGGCCAACATGGCTCCGTTTAGTGTGATTTCAACGCCAAAATAATCATATATATATATAGAAACCTTCAGAAATTTAAAAAAACTCTCCACTCTGCCGCCACAACTCTTTGTGTCAGCGAAAACCTCATCTGAAGCCTTTCCATTACCCTGCCGGAGAGGGAAATCATCATCTGATGGCCATGTTCATCATCTTGGTGGAGACCATGACGAGGAGGGAGTAATTCACCCTCAGGGCTGAGGGTATGTACTGGTATCTATGTGTCCAATCTATTTCTCTCTCTCTCTCTCTCTCTCTTGTGTTCTTGAGATGTCCTGATCTTGATGTATCATGGCTTTGTTAATATAGTTGGATCATATGGCGTTCTTCCCTTGCTACCTTGTTCTGATGAATTGAATCTTTCCCTTTGAGATCTCGATATGTTGGATTGAATATTGGATTTAAGAACACTTGATGTTTGTCTTGCATGTGGATACTCATGGGGACAATGGGTTATTCTATTGATTCACTTGATATATCTTATGGCGTCAACTTGCGGATTCCGGTGACCTTGGGGCTCTATGCATAGGGGTTGATTGTACGTTTTCATACTACGTTCTCCGATGGAAATCTTGGTGTACTCTTTGAAGTTCTTTGTGTAGGATTAAATATGATGAATCTGAAATTGTCTGATGCACGTCGTATAATTAGCTCACAGATAATTGAGGTGACATTGGAGTATCTAGGTTACATTAGGGTTCCTAGATATGTATCACAGGTGTTATTCTAGTACAAACTCTAGGGTTGTTTGTGACTCTTATAGGAATAGCTCAAAAGATTGATTGGAAAGAATAACTTTGAGGTGGCTGTACTATCTACACCAATTTCATATTATGTTCTCTGCTACATATGAACTTCAGAGTGATTCTTTGTTGCACATTGAGGGATTATCATGTGATTCTACTATGTTGGCATTGTTGAGAAATTTGCACTAGTGAAAGTATGAACCCTAGGCCTTATTTCGAAGCATTTAGACAACGTTTTGCTCGTTGTTTACACTTTCTACCTTGTTGTTTATATATTTTTTAGATTACTAAAACCTATATCTATCATCAATATTGCACTTGTATCACCATCTCTTCACCGAACTAGTGCACCTATACAATTTGCCATTGTATTGGGTGTGTTGGGGACACAAGAGATTTGTTGTATTTGATTGCAGGGTTGTTTGACAAAGACCATATTCAACCTACACCTCCCACGGATTGATAAACCTTAGGTCATCCACTTGAGGGAAATTTGTTGTTGTCCTACAAAACTCCGCACTTGGAGGCCCAACAATGTCTACAAGAATAAAGTTGCATAGTAGTAACAGTAAGGGGAGCCAAAGAATATTTATCGGCCTTAGTAGTTCAATTGTCAATTCAACCATGCTTTGGATATCTCTTTGTAGCAAAGATTTAGTAGCACAAAAAGTAATAGTAGTAACAGTAACAGTAATACTGATGCGGTAATTTTGTAGCAGTTGTGACAGTAGCAGCAGTAGTAACTTAGCAAGTTTTAGTATATGTAAAGTGTGGGCACATGGATACGTGATGGATAATGATTTAGATGACATCAATCATGTAATAGTTACACACTAGGGCGACACAAAACTAGCTCCAATTCATCAATGTAATGTAGGCATGTATTCCGTAAATAGTTACACATGCTTGCGATAAGAACTTGTATGATATCTTTTGTCCTACCCTCCCATGGTAGCAGGGTCCTAATGGAAACAAAGGGATTATGGCCTACTTTTAATAGAGAACTGGAAAGAAGCATTACAACATGATGAATACATGAACTCCTCAAACTACGGAAATCACAGGAAAGAATACCAATTATTGTCACCTTGGGGTATGCGGATCAAGACACATAATAGGTGCATACAACTTGCAAGATCAGATCCAAAACACTCTTATATTCATAAAAACATAATAGGTTTAGATCTAAAATCATGGCACTCGTGCCCTAGTGACAAGCATTAAGCATAGCAAAGTCATAGCAACATCAATCTCAGAACATAGTGGATACTAGGGATCAAGCCCTATCAAATTAACTCGATTACATGATCAATCTCATCCAATCCAATCATTGTCCAACAATCCTACAATGGAATTACCCACTCCCGATGGTCAGCATCATGGCGGTATTGATGAAGAAAGGGTTGGTGATGATGACGTCGATGAATCCCCCTCTTTGGAGCCTCAAACGGACTCCAGATCATCCCTCCCGAGGAAGAATATGAGGTGGCAGTGGATCCGTCTCGTAAAACGCGATGAAATATTCTCTCTTATTATTTTCTATGAAGATGTGAATTTATAGGAGTGGAATTAGAGTCGGGGGAGCCACGTGGCCCCCCAAGCTAATAGAGCATGCCCCGGGGGTGGGCGCGCCCTGTTGCCTTGTGGCTCTCGGGCAGCCCACCTCTGGTGGTTCTTTGCTCCATAATTCATTTTACATTCCAAAAATATTTCACAAAAAAATTCGTCCAATTCTAGGAACTTTTATTTCTGCACAAAAATAACACCAAGGTAGTTTTGCTGAAAACAACGTCAGTTCGGGTTAGTTTCATTCAAATCATGCAAATTAGAGTCCAAAACCAAAGAAAATGTGTTTGGAAAAGTAGATATGTTTGAGATGTAACAACTCCTCTAAGCTTAACCCATTGGTTTCCCTCAAGCAATTCAGCTGATAAACTGAAAGTGATAAAGAAAAACTTTTACAAACTCTTTTGTTCTTGTTGTTTTACACATGCTTAGTTAGTGTTTAGGTTTTTAGCATATATCATAAATAACCATATCCATGATAAAAATTAACCATCATATTCACTCATGGCAATACATAACCAACTAGCAAGCAATAATAAGATATCTCACATGTCAAAAATTTGTCAAAATAATCATGATACAATATGACAACATGGTATTTCGCTAGCCCTTTCTGAGACCGCAAAACATAAATGTAGAGAACCTCTAAGGTTCAAGCAACGACTAAACATTATAATTAAGGGTAGAAAATATCCAGACATGCTCACATCCAACATTAACTAAACTCATGCATAACAATGACAATAGTGCTCTCCGGTCTGGTGCTTTTAGTAAGAGGATGATGACTCAAGAATAACATAAAAGTAAATAGGCAGGCCCTTCACAGAGGGAAGCATTGATTTGCAGAGGAGCCAAAGCTCAAGGTTTAATAGAGGGTTGGAATTATAATTTTTGGGTGGTGCACTTTTCCTGTCAACGTCATGACAAAGGATTTCAATATCTCCCATGCTAAACACATTATTCATGGTTCCCAAACGGACTTGTAAAGTTTACTCCCGTCCACCATACATACACGAGCCATGGCTGACTGAGACCCACGGATGCCCTCCAGCATTTCAGCTATTTCTGGATTTTTTTTTATTTTTTATTTTGTAGGACTGGGCATCGTTTTTATCAGCCTCTCTTGTGCAATGACTAGTGAATAAAAGCCCGTCTTGAGAATAGCACACTTAGCATGGAAGATACTGACCGCCCATCGCTTCATGAGCTCTACGAGTGCACAAAATAGAAGTTTATTTGAATATTAGAGATGACACGTTAAAATTTACTTGGAATGGCAGGGTAATACCTATAGAGGTAGGTATGGTGGACTCATGAGGAATAACTTGGTTTAAGGATTTTGTATGCATAGACAATATTCCCGCTTAGTACAAGTGACGGCTAACAATAGATTGAGAAGCGGCCATCTAGAGAGCTAAAATGGTCATAATCATGCATTGCGAATAATTAGCATTGAACATAGATGAGTAGGATATGAACACTCTGAATACATAAATACAAATATCAAGCACCGCGGTGTTAAGTCAGGCTATTGGATCGTACTTTTTAACGCGCTTCAACTTTTTATTACTCACACAATACATGAGCGTGAACCATGGATATAACATATGGGTGGAATAGAATATGGTGGTAGGTATAAAAGAGGTAAGAAGTAGAGAAGATTCTCTCGCATCAAATCGGCGTATCAACGGGCTATGGAGGTTTCCATCAATAGATATCAATGCGAGGAGTAGGGATTGCCATGCAACTGGTGCACTAGAACTATAAGTGTATGAAAGCTCGAATGAAACTAAGTGGGTGTGCATCCAACTTGCTTGCTCATGAAGACCTTGGGCATCTGAGGAAGCCCATCATCATAATATACAATCCAAGTTCTATAATGAAAAATTCCCACTAGCATATGGAAGTGACAAAACATGAGATTTTATATATGAAAACATGGTGCCACTTTGAGGCACATGTGTGGAAAAGGTAGTAGCAATGTCCCATCTCTCTTTTCTCTCATTTACTTATATTTCTATTTTTTATTTTTTATTTCTTTTTTTCCTTTTCCTTTCTTTCTTATTTTTTGTTTTTTTATTATTTTTATTTTTTTCTTCCGGAGTCTCATCCCGACTTGTGGGGGAATCATTATCTCCATCATCCTTTCCACACTTAGACAATATCCTAATAATGATGAAATCACACTTTTATTTCTTACAACTTGATATGAAAAACTAGTAAACAATATGACTCTATATGAATGCCTCTCGTAGTGTATCAGGATGTGCAATGATCTAGCGTAACATTGTTGGAAATATGTCCTAGAGGCAACAATAAAGTGATTATTATCATATTTCCTTGTTCATGATAATGGTTTATTATCCATGCTATAATTGTATTGACAGGAAACTCATATACATGTGTGGATACACAAACAACATCGTGTCTCTAGTGAGACTCTACTTAGCTCATTGATCAAAGATGGTTAAGGTTTCCTAACTATAGACATGAGTTTTCATTTGATAACGGGATCACATCATTAGGAGAATGATGTGATGGACAAGACCCAACCGTAAGCATAGCATTTGGTCGTATCACTTAGTTTATCGCTACTGTTTTCTTCATGTCAAGTATTTGTTCGTAAGACCATGAGATCTGGTACATCTCCGACGTATTTATATATTTTTATCATTCCATGCTGTTATATTATCAATTTTGAATGTTTTACAATAATTTAATAGAAACTTTATATCATTTTTTGGGACTAACCTATTGACATAGTACCAAGTGCCAGCTGTTGTTTTTGCTTGTTTTTTACTTTGCAGAATATCAGTAACAAACGAAGCCCAAACATTGCGAAAAATTTTGGAGATTTTTTTGGGCCAGAAGACACCCGGTGGACCAAAGAAGTGCCAGAGAGGCAGGCCGAGGAGGCCACAACCCACTAGGGCACGCTAAAGGCCCATAGCGTGGCCTGACGGGTTGTGCCCTCGGGACGCTGCTCCACCCCTATCCGATCTATAAATACCAAAATATTTCGAAAATCCTAGGGGTGTCGACAAAACAATATTACAGCCGCCGCAAGTTCTAAAACCGCGATATCCAATCTAACACTATCAAGGAGGGGTGCATCGTCTTCATGGGTGTGTCTCCGGTGATGCATGAGTAGTCCACCATAGACCTACGGGTCCCTAGGCAGTAGCTAGATGGATTACTCTCTCTCTCGCTCGCTCTCTCTCTCTCTTTTGACTCTCAATACAATGGTCTCTTGGAGATCTATTTGATGTAATGACTGTTTGCAGTGCGTTTGTCGGGATTCGATGAATTTTGAGTTCATGATCAGTTTCTATCCATGAATATTATTTGAGTCTTCTTTGATATCTTATATGCATGATTACTTATAGCTTCGCATTCCTTTTTGAATCTTTGGCTTAGTTATGCCAACTAGATCGATTTTTCTTGCCATGGGAAGAGGTGCTTGGTGATGGGTGCGATCTTGTAGTGTCCTTTCCTAGTGATAGAAGGGGCTGAGGGAGTCCTGGATTCAGGGGTCCTCAGATAGCTGACCCATTTCTCATGGGCCAGACTGTATAGGCCATAAGGTGAGTGTTGGATGATCAAGGGCCCTGTTGCCAGGGTGGAAGCTTCAAGGAGCCGTAGCGTGTCCTCCAAGTTGACAATCGTAGATAGGCGTGTTTTTTCCTTCGACATGTAACCGACCATGTGTAAACCCTAGATACCCTCGGCGTCTATATAAGACGAAGGGTTTTAGGTTGTAGGGGGAGGACAACTCATCTAGGGTTTTAGTTGTTTGATCTCAAGGTAGATCGACTCTGTAACCGATACATCATCAATACAATCAAGCAGGACGTAGGGTATTACCTCCATATGAGGGCCCGAACCTGGGTAAACATCGTCTCCCTTGTCTCCTGTTACCATTCATTCCAATCTCACAGCTCGGGACCCCCTACCCGAGATCTGCCGGTTTTAACACCGATAGGGGCAGCAAGGCATGCATGTATCGTTGCTATTAAGGATAACAAGATGGGTTCTATTCCTACATGAATAGATCTTGTCTACATCATGTCACCATTCTTATTATATTACTCCATTTTTCCTTGAACTTAATACACTAGATGCATGCTGGATAGTGGTCGTTGTGTGGAGTAATAGAAGTAGATGCAAAGTCGTTTCGGTCTACTTATCTTGGACGTGATGCCTATATAATGATCATTGCCTTGATATCGTCATGATTATTTTATCTTCTATCAATTGCCCAACAATAATTTGTTTACCCACCATGTGCTATACTCATGAGAGAAGCCACTAGTGAAACCTACGGCACCCGAGTCTACTTTTCCAACATATTGCTTTCTGATCTTTCTTTTGCCGCTTTTGTTTTTAGATCTATTATTCCAAAAACAACCAAAAATACCTTGCTGCACTTTTTATTTGTTTCCTTTATTTTGAGTTCTTGTGAGATCTATTTGCCCAACCTATTACAATCTAATCTATCTTTTTACCGTTGAGAGATTGACAATCTCTCTTATGCATTGGGTTGCAAGTATTTGTTCTTTGTGTGCAGGTACCGTTTACATAGTGTTGCGTGGTCTTCCTCCTTGGATTGATACCTTGGTTTAATAACTGATGGAAATCCTTACCGTAGCTATGATGCATCATCCCTTGCTCTTTGGGGAAATACCGACGCGGTCTCAAGCCATGTCAAGATCATGCAACTCCCTAACATTGGAGGAATGCTCTATGTGTACCAAACGTTACTTCGTAACTGAGTGATCATAAAGGTACTCTACAGGTATCTCCAAAGGTATCGTTTGATGGAGAGGTATCTTGCAAGCAATGTGAGTAAGGAGTTAGTCACGGGATCTTGTATTACGGAATGAGTAGATAGAATTACTGGTAACGAGATTGAACTATGTGTGGAGATACCGACGATCGAATCGCGGGCAAGTAACATACCGCTAGACAAAGGGAACTGCATACGGGATTGACTGAATTCTTGACATCGTGGTTTGATTGATAAAGATCTTATTTAATATGTAGGAACCAATATGGGCATCCGGGTCTCGCTATTGGTTGTTTACCATAGAGGTGTCTCCGTCATGTCTACATGATTTTCGAACCCGCAGGGTCAGCACGCTTAACATTCAATGATGATATATTATTATTGGGTTATGTATGTTGGTGACTGAATGCTGTTTGGAGTCCCAAATGAGATCCTGGAAATGATGAGGAGCTCCAGAATGGTCTAGAGGTAAAGATTTATATATTTAAAGTTGTTTTCAGGGTTTCGGAAAAAAAATCAGTTTTTTGGGTATTGTACCGGGAAGACTCCAGAAACTTTTGGAAACTTCCGAAGGAGTCTCGAAGTCCACCAAGGGTTCTACCATGTTTCAAGGGTTAGCATGAGCTGAGGGGAGGCGCCTTGGCCTTATTGGGCAAGGCGCACACGTCCCTCAAGGCCCATGCAACTAGGAGGTGGAAAGTCCACCTTTGTATGGAAGAGGAGGAGGAGGACTAGGATTCCACCTCCCCCCCCTTGGCCGCCGGCCCTAGGGCTTGCAGGGGATGTCCAGCACACCCCTACACCTATATTTAGAGGGGAGGGGCGTCCCAAGAATATAAACCAAGCCCTTGGTGCCTGTCAGTGTTAAAACCGGTGTATCTCGTAGTAGGGGTCCTAAGCTACACGTCTTGGAGCGATGGTAATATGGACACAAGATTTTACTCGGGTTTGGGCTCTCTCAAGGAGATAATACCCTATGTCCTTGTTTTGATTATATTCATATGTGGGATAGTACATAGTACAGGTATCTACTACGAGATTGTAGTAATGAATATGATATTGTCTATTGACTAGCCTGGCCCCGGTGTATATAATACCAGAGGCCTAGGGTTTAGAGGAGTCCTTCTCTTGTGCGCCAAGTCTTGTGGAATCTCTCTTGTATGTGTCATGGACTGCCCAAAGTGGCCTATTAGCGAATCATTATGGGGGTCCTCGTCCCGACCCACTGGTCGAGAGACGACGTGGTGAGTACCCCCTAGTCCAGGACACCGTCAGTAGCCCCCTGAACCGGTCTTCAAGTTGAGGACGCTCCTCGGTTCTTCCGAATAATTGTTTGTCTTTGATCGTCGATCTTGAAAACTAGTTCAACAAATCTTCCCATGTCCGATCTTGAGGATCGCCGAGATGAATCTGAAGAGTTTACATTTCGGGCATCCGAGGAGCCCCTTTAAGTCATCGACCTTTATCAATGCCTTGTAAATTTTTACTCCGCACCTGGAGTTTGAAGTGTTTCCCGTGCAGCGGAATTCTCTTGTGTCCGAGCTCCAAGGCCGAACTACATCCGAGGCATCTTTTCACTGCCGAGCTCCAACACTATTCGGCATTCAAGGTATCCTCTTGCGTCCGAGATCCAACGCCAGACTGCATCCGAGGTGTCTTTTTGTAGCCGAGCTTCGACGATGGTCGGCATCCGAGGTATCATAGATTACCTTGGCCTCAGAAAATTCTAATGAGTCCATCCGAGCATAAATGCCGGAATAGTCTTCTATAGAACGAGCCATTCGAATCCGAGCTTTATGTCGGACTGTTTCCGAGCCACAACGTCGGACTGCATCTGAGCTCTAACGAAGGCCATCATCCGAGGATCATAAACTAACTTGGACATTAAAAAATTGAAGGAATTCATCTGAGCTTAATGTCAGAAATGCTCTGTATGGAGCCAGCCACTTGTGCTCGAGCTTTATGTCGGATTGCTTTCGAGGTGGTGCAGCACCCCAACTGTGGGCTTACTTTTCGTGGATATTTTCGATTGGTGCAATTTATTCTTTGACGAGATATATAGCCATTAGCCGTCAAGGTGTGTGTCGGTCTAAAATCTGAGATGCACCTGAAGGATGACATCAAACCGTTGATCCTAGTAGCTCCTGAGACTCGGGTCGATTTGCAAAATCGTCCTGAGGATCAACTCCTATCTCTGCAGTATACTTCGGAATACAAAAGCGGTGTGCACAAACCTCGAGACTCAGGTTGGGTGCGGCCGACCAACCCAAGGATCATAATCTCCTTGGAAATTGTATCGCCCAAAAATTTCTGTATTGAATTGTCAATGCAGTAGCCCCGGAGACTTGGGTTGGGCAATATGGCCGACCCTAGGATCGTATCTCCTCGGGAACTATTTCAACCAACATGTACGTTTTGACAATGCTGAGGTGGAGTTCGGCAGGAAAGATACCGAACCAGAGTTCGGAAAAGAGTTTCCGTGCAAGACCATCACGACGAACACCTCAACCAAGAGGATATCCCGCTTCCTGAGAGGAAAACATAAAATAGGTGAAAGAGGTTATAGGCTCAAAAGACCAAAAAACATGGGTAAAAAACTTTTACGTCTAGATTGAATCAAGTTTTGTGGCGCAAATACGAAATTGGTCTTAAAATTGTGCTTCCGTCGTGCTTTGATATGACACATTCGATCTCTAGACTTCAAGTGGGTCAGCCTTCAGCTTCAACCTCCCTATCCCGAAGGCGGAGTGTTTCTCAGGACAGTTTAGCGAACTAAACGCGAGCGGCTTTAGAGAGAAACCAGGCTACCCAGCTATTGATCATACACTTGAGTCGAGAAAGGAGTGGTAGAAAAAGAATTTGCAACGACTAATAAGAAAACATCTATTATAAAACGGCTCATATTAATTTAAGAGCCCCAAGTGACTTGGGTAAAAGAGATTTATGTATCATGATTGTATGTACCAAAATACTTATATAATATCCATGTTTGCCCGACTTTGAATGCGTCTTAACCGACCGTTGGCTTTTCCCTCTTCGGCCAACGGACGACAAGTGTTATCTACCCCACCTACCGAGAATATCGGCGGTGTTTCAGATAACCAGGCAATCAGGCTATGAGGCTATAACAGACAAAGCGCGCCTAGGAAACTTATGATATATTACTTATGTAACGTAAGAAGCATCTTCAAAGAAAATAGTGCCCCCAACGGTACCTTTCTTTGGTCGCTCATAATTACTATGAGACTTGTGTAAAAGATTTGTGTATGCGTGAGTTCCGTCGTGTGCCAACCATAGTTGAAAACAATAAGAACGCTAGCTTTCGGCTTGACCTGTCTAAGGTACGAGTTCGGATGACCCGATCGTAACAATTGCATAGGTGCTCCCTTTACTCCCTAGCCAAACAATCGGAAACGTAGGGGTAAGCACAGGAGCCAGGCAACCCAGCTTTATGAAACACTTAAGTCAACATGATGCATATTTTGACATAATACACGAGTAAGGAAAGAAGTTGTACCATAATAATCACATGCAAAGAGAAAATGTTTCATAAAGGAAGCCCCCAAGTAAACGGGGTATTTGAATTTGTTTGTAACAAAAAAAGTTTTGACAAAGAAAGTTTTTCACAAATAACATTTTGTGAAAAAAGTATAATGCTTGGTCGAACCAAACAAAATTTAAACTAAAAGTTTTTGAGCATGAAAGCGACTTAGCTGGTTAATGTGCTCGGTGTCGATGACGCGATCCGAGCTTGTGGCGGGACGAGGCCGCCCATCGAACTTTGACAGATCCTGTGTGTAATCTTCGGCATGACCGAGGTCCCAGCCCCCAAACCCGTCCCGAGGTGACCGAACGAGGAGTTCGGCACTCCAAAATAGTGTCACGGCTCGGCCGATGTGACGAGACAAAGCCCCTGGTCCAGTCGAGGTGGTGGAGTAGGTCGGCAAGGTGACGCTGAGGTGACCGCGTGACGCAGCCGAAATCAATTACCTGCACCCGTAAAATAGGGCAACTCCAAAAGTAATAACAAAGAAATATAATAATTAAAAATGCCACTTAATTAATTTAAGTTAAGTAAATAATTCAAGAAATAAGATATGAGTGTCGAGGTCGGCCCGACAGGGCGCGTGCCAAGGTGATGACACCACTTGGTCGACACGAGTGGAACGACGCTGACTTATCCCTAGGAAATTTGATCTGGCAACGCCTAAGCCCACGAGCCATTTACGTTGAATGAGACATCAACGTCGGCTTGCCGAAGTGGTGGCATAGCACGATCACTATTAATTTTCCTGCATACATAAAGCAGGGCAAGAAGGAAATAATAAAAAATCCTTTGTATAATTTACTTATGCAAAATATATAATTTAAGAAATATGGCCTGAATGTCTAAGTCGATTTCGATGCAGGGCGTTGGCGTGCCGCGACGAAGGCGCGAGAAAGCCCGAATTCGTAGGCGGTCCGAGTTTCAGATGCGTCGTTCGTCCGAGTTAGCAGATGATGCAAGTAATCGGATTAACACGTCACAGGAATGCTACTTCTCATCGCTAGGATCACTGAATCCATAACGTGGTGCATGCACGGATGAGAGAGAACTAGCAAAAAGCTGTGACATACTAAATAAAATAATACATAGGGAAAGGGCTGGAATAACTCCCTGTGCATGAATAGCTCCGGTAGGCCGGGGCGATGCATCCTCAGTGCTCCGGGACTTCCCGAGTGCGCTGGTAGTTCGGCCGCCAGGCCTCCTGCCGCCGCTCCTCTAGGCGCATGTCGCCGTCTCGTGTTGGTTATACCGAATGTACAGACGCCACGTCTAGGGTTAGTCTGTACACGCGGAACCAAATCCGATCTGATTGGAGTGCGTGGTCAAAAGGATTGATCTATCCGGATGTCCATAGATTTCGGACACAGGCCGAACTCATGCTGTCATCTCGCCCTGTGTTGATCTATGTTTGCGTCCATGTTGGTCTTGCACGCAACACGCACATCGGCCGCCTCGGCCAGGGACGTTTTGTCTTCATGCCCGTGGTTGGCTTCAGCTTTTAAGTGATGGTTTGCCGAACTAGCAGCAACAACCGATTTGGTAGGCATCAATCCCGTCCGATCGAATCGAGACAGCCGAGAGACGGCCGAACACGGACGCTGCAGCTGGCCAACATCGCTGCAACTTATCGGTCATCCCGTAAGACTGCAAGCAAAATTTGCACGAGCCAACAACAACAATTCTAAAAGAAAACAATTCATGCGGCACGAACTAAACTGAAAGTATGACACATGATTTTGCGTCTGTCAAAGATCCAATCGCGCCGTGACGATCACCTGGCAGGCTTTGAATGAAAGCATCATTGTCGGTGTCAAAACCAATGTATTTCGTAGTAGGGGTCCTAAGCTAGGCGTCTTGGAGCGATGGTAACATGGACACAAGATTTTACCCAGGTTCGGACTCTCTCAAGGAGATAATACCCTATGTCCTGCTTTTGATTGTATTCATATGGGGGATAGTACATAGTACAGGTATCTACTACAAGATTGTAGTAATGAATATGATATTGTCTATTGACTAGCATAGCCCCGATTTATATAATACCAGAGGCTTAGAATTTAGAGGAGTCCTTGTCTTGGGTATCAAGTCTTGTGGAATCTCCCTTGTATGCGTCATGGGCTGACCGAAGTGGCCCATTAGAGAATCATTATGGGGGTCATCGGCCCGACCCGCTGGTCGAGAGACGACGTGGTGATGAGTACCCCCTAGTCCAGGACACTGTCAGTGCCCCTCTCCCTCCCGTTACTCCGTAGCTCCTCCGTCCTCCTTCTAGTAGCGCTTGGTGAAAGCCTTGTTGAACTAGCTTCACCGCCACATCCACCATGCCATCGTTCTAGTTGAGAACCCATATACTACTCTGCCCTGGCTTGCTCAATTGAGGAGGCTGAGATGTCATCGAGACGCACATGTATTGAGCGCGGAGGTGCCGTCTGTTCGGCACTTGATCGGATTGGATCGCGAGTGGATCGTGAAGAGTACGACTACATAAACTGTGTAATATAGCTTCCGCTTAACGGTCTACGAGGGTACGTACACACACTCTCCACTCTCGTTGCTATGCATCTCCATAGATAGATTTTGGATGTTCATAGAAAATTTTGTGTTTCCCATGCAACGTTCCCCAACAAACATGTATGATAATGATGAACGGTGGCTTTGCCACAAAACTTTGTCAGCTACATAATCATGCAAAGTAATATGACAATGGGTGTACAAGTCATATGATGTGATGGTGGAAGTTGTGTCGCAATATATCGCTATGGAAATGCCATAATATGTAGGTATGGTGCCTGTTTTGAGGAAGATATAATGAGGCTTATGTGCAACAGAGCGTATCATGCCACGGGGTTTGATGTACCGGCAAAGTTTGCACCGATCCTCGATGTGAGAATGGGCAATGCACGGTACCAAAGAGGCTAGCAATATATGAAAAGGTGAGTGTGCGTACATTGACGTGGCTTGACACTGCGTCGGTATTTCCCCAAAGAGGAAGGGATGATGCAACACGGCGACGGTAAGTATTTCCCTTAGTTATGAAACCAAGGTTATCGAACCAGTAGGAGGATCACCACCACCTTATAAGCAGCACCTGCACACAAACAAAAAATACTTGCAACCCGACGTGAAAGAGAGGTTGTCAATATCTCTATGGTAAAAAGATAGATTAGGTAATGATATATATGAGAAATAGATCTCTCAAGAACACAAAATAAAAAGAGGAAATGAAATATGCAGCAATATGTTTTTGAGTTTTTGGTTTTGTAGATCTGAAAACAAAGATGCAAAAAGATAGATCTGAAAGCAATATGTCAGAAAAGTAGACCCAGGGGCCGTAGGATTCACTAGTGGCTTCTCTCATGAGTATAGTGCACGGTGGGTGGACAAATTACTGTTGGGCAATTGATAGAAAATTGAATAGTCGTGACAATATCCCAGGCAATGATTACTATATAGGCATCACGTCCAAGATAAGTAGACTGACTCCTGCCTCCATCTACCACTATTACTCCACACATCAACCACTATCCAACATGCATCTAGTGTATTAAGTTCATAGAAAAACGGAGTAATGAAATAAGAACGATGACATGATGTAGACAAGATCTATTCATGTAGGAATAGACCCCATCTTGTTATCCTTAATGGCAACGATACATGCGTGTCTTGCTGCCCCTTATGTCACTGGGAAAGAACATCGCAAGATCGAACCCATCACAAAGAACCTCTTCCCATGCCAGGAAAAATCGATCTAGTTGGTCTAACTAAACCAAAGATTTGAAAAAGAAATATGAGGCTATCAGTAATCATGCACATAAGATATCAAAGAAGACTCAAATAATATTCATGGATAGAAACTGATCAAGAACTCAAAATTCATCGGATCCCAACAAACACAACGCAAAAGTTTACATCAAATAGAGCTCCAAGAGACCATTGTATTGAGAACCATAAGAGAGAGAGAGAGAGAGAGGAAGCCATCTAGCTACTTCCTACGGACCCGTAGGTCTATGATGGACTACTCACGCATCATCGGAGAAGCACCTATGATGAAGACGAGGCCCTCCGTGATGGTGTTTAGATTGGATCTCGAGGTTCTGGAACTTGCGGGAGCTGGAATTTTGTTTCCTTGACTCCCCTTGGGTTTTTTGAACATTTGGAAATTTATAGGCATTAGAGGCGGTGGAGAGGGGTCTCGAGGAGGGCACAATCCATCAGGGCTCGCCGGGCCCCCCTAGCACGCCCTAGTGGGTTGTGGTCTCCTCGGACCACTCCCCCGACACTTCTTTAGCCCACTGGGTGTCTTCTAGTCCAGAAAAAATCTCCACAAAGTTTCGTCGCGATCGGACTTCGTTTGGTATTGATTTTCTATGAACTAAAAAAACAAGCAAAAACAACAACTGGCACTTTGGCACTATGTCAATAGGTGAGTCCCCAAAAATGATATATCGTTGTTATAAAATCATTGTAAAACATCCAAGGATGATAATATAACAGCATGGAACAAGCAAAAATTACAGATACGTTGGGGACGTATCAGCATCCCCAAGCTTAATTCCTACTCGTCCTCGAGTAGGTTAATGATGAAAACAGAATTTTGGATGTGGAATGCTGCCTAACATGTTCATCATATTCTTTTCTTTTGTATAACATGGACATTTGGACTTGTTAATGATTCAAAGCAATAGTCTACTTTTAACATAATGACTTCAATGCTCAAGCATGTCAATAAGCAACCATGTCTTTCAAAATATCAACACTAAAGAAAGTTATCCATAGCCCATCATGCTCAATCATTGATCCATTCATGAAACACACTCAAATATTAGCTATACCAATGCTCAAGTAAGATCATAGTGCCCCCTAGTTGGTGCTTATAAGAGAAGATGGAGACTCAAAGTGAAAATAAAAATTGCATAAAGTAAAGAGATAGGCCCTTCGCAGAGGGAAGTAGGGATTTGTAGAGGTGCCAACGCTCAAGGTTTAAATTGAGAGAGAGAGAAAATATTTTGGGTGGCATGCTTTTCCTGTCAACGAAAACGACAAAGTAGCTCACAATACTTTCCATGCTATATATTTCATAGGCGGTTCCCATTTTTTTTATTATATCCTCCTTGGATATCTATCACTTCGGGACTAGTTTCATATATTGCCATTGCTTTTTGGCAAGCTCAAACAAATTTAAGTGAAGCACATGAGCATAAACATTTCATCTCTCAAAATAGTATAAGTGAAGCATGAGAGGGTTTCTTCAAAATTTAATAGCTCTTAAATTAATCTAAGTGAAGCATGAGAGTATTTCTGCAAAAAAATTCAAGCACACCTTGCTCAAAGAGATATAAGTGAAGCACTAGAGCAATTCTATAGCTCAAAAGGTTTAAGTGAAGCACATAGAGAAATTCTAACAAATGATGGCATAGTTCACCACCATAGTTCACCACAAAAGGCTGGTATTTACTCTCCCACAGCCCATGAAGCCTCTTGGGTCGAAATACCCCTCCCGATGGTCTCCCGGTACACTACCGGCACTCCCGGTACACTACCGATGAGCCCGAAACTTTTCCGACGACCAAAATAGGACTTTCTATATATCAGTCTTTACCTCCGGACCATTTCGGAGCTCCTCGTGACGTCCAGGATCTCATCCGGGACTCCGAACAACCTTCGTTCACCACCATACATAACTCTATACTACCGAAACGTCACCGAACCTTAATTGTGCAGACCCTGCGGGTTCGAGAACTGTGTAGACATGACCGAGACACCTCTATGGTCAATAATCAATAGCGGGACCTGGATGCCCATATTGGTTCCTACATATTCTACGAAGATCTTTATCGGTCGAACCTCTATGTCAAGGATTCAGTTAATCTCGTATGATGTTCCCTTTGTTCTTCGGTATGTTACTTGCCCGAGATTCGATCGTCAGTATCTCCATACCTAGTTCAACTTCGTTACCGGCAAGTCTCTTTACTCGTTCCGTAATACAAGATCCCGTGACTAACACTTAGTAACATTGCTTGCAAGGCTTGTTGTGATGTTGTATTACCGAGTGGGCGCTAAGATACCTCTTCGTCACACGGAGTAACAAATCCCAGTCTTGATCCATGCCAACCCAACAGACACCCTCGGAGATACTTGTAGAGTACCTTTATAGTCACCTAGTTACGTTGCAACGTTTGATACACACAAGGCACTCTCCGGTGTCAGTGAGTTGCATGATCTCATGGTCATAGGAACGGATACTTGACATGCAGAAAACAGTAGCATTAAACTGACACGATCATATGCTACGTTTGTAGTTTGGGTCTTGTCCATCCCATCATTCTCCTAATGATGTCATCCCGTTATCAAATGACATCTCATGTCAATGGCTAGGAAACCTTAACCATCTTTGAACAACGAGCTAGTCTATTAGAGGCATACTAGGGACATGGTTTTGTCTATGTATCCACACATGCATCTAAGTCTCCGATCAATACAATTATAGCATGGATAATAAACGATTATCATGAACAAGGAAATATGATAATAGCTAATTTATTATTGCCTCTAGAGCATATTTCCAACAGTCGCCCACTTGCACTAGAATCAATAATCTAGTTCACATCACCATGTGATTTGCATTGTTATGAATCTAACACCCAATGAGTTCTGGGGCTCGATCATGCTTTGCATGTGAGAGGGGTCTTATAGTCAACGGGTCTGCGACATTTAGATTCGTGTGTAATTTGCAAATTTCTATGTCAAACCGTAAACGCTGCTACCACACTCAACTTGGTACTATTCCAAATGGCTGCTCCACTATACGTATCCAGATTGCTACTACGAGTCATCCGGATTGGTGTTAAAGCTTGCATCGACGTGACTCTTTACGACGAACTCTTTATCACCTCAATAATCGAGAAACATCTCCTTAGTCTTTTAGTTACTAAGGATAATCTTGACCGCTGTCCAGTGCTCCATTCTAGGATCACTTTGAAACCTTCCGGCCATACTTATGGTAAGGCTGACATCGGGTCTTGTGCACAACATTGCATACATGATAGAGCCTATGGCTGAAGCATAGGGGATGACACTCATCTTTTCTCTATCTTCTGCAGTCACTAGGCATTGAGTCTTACTCAACTTTATACCTTACAAATCAGGCGAGAACTCTTCTCTGACTGATCCATTTTGAACTCTTTCAAAATCTTGTCAAGGTATGTACTCATTGAAAGTCTCATCAAGTATCTTGACCTATCTCTGTAGATCTTGATGCTCAACAATTAGGCAGCTTTATCCAGGTCTTCCTTTGAAAAACTCTTTTCAAACAACCCTTTATGCTTTCCAAAAATTCTATATCATTTTCGATCAACAATATGTCAACCACATATGCTTATCAGAAACTCTAAAGTGCTCCCACTCACTTTATTGTAAATACAAGTTTCTCGTAAACTTTGTATAGACTCAAAAACTTTAATCACCTCATCAAAGTGTATATTCCAACTCCGAGATGCTTGCTTCAGTTCATAGAAGGATCACTATAGCTTGCACACCTTTTAGCATCCTTAGGGCTGACAAAACCTTCTGGTTGTATCACATACAACCTTTCCTCAAAAAAGGAAACGATATTTTGGCATCCATCTACCAGATTTCATAATTGAATAATGCAGCAACTGCTAACATAATTCTAACAGACTTTAGCATCGCTACGAGAGAAAGTCTCATCGCAGTCAACTCCTTGAACTTGCCGGAAACTTCTTTGCGACAAGTCGAGCTTTATAAATGGTGACATTCACCATCAGCGTCTGTCTTCATTTTAAAGATCCATTTGTACTCAATGACCTGTCGCCCAACGAGCAAGTCTACCAAAGTCTATACTTGGTTTTCATATATGGATCCTTTCTCGGATTTCATGGCCTCTAACCATTTGTCGGAATCCAGGCCCGTCATCGCTTCTCCACAGCTCGTAGGTTCATTGTTGTCCAACAACATGACCTCCAAGAGAGGGTTGTCGTACCGCTCAGGAGCAGTACACATCCTTGTCGACCTACGAGGTTCGATAGTAACTTGATCCGAAGCTTCATGATCATCATCATTTACTTCCTCTTCAACTAACGTAGGTTCCACAGAAACATCTTTCTGTGCTGCGCTACTCTCTGGTTCAAACAAAGGTTCAACAACCTCATCAAGTTCTATCTTCCTCCCACTCAATTCTTTCGAGAGAAACTTTTTCTCGGGAAAGGACCCATTTTAGCAACAAACACTTTATGCTTGGATCTGAGATAGAAGCTTCACCCAACTGTTCTTAGGGTATTCTACGAAGATGCATTTGTCCGCTTTGGGTTCGAGCTCATTAGGTGAAAACATTTTCCACACAAGCGTCGCAGCCCCAAACATCAAGAAATGACAGCTTAGGTTTCTATCAAACCATAATTCACACGGTGTCATCTCAACGGATTTAGACGGTGCCCTATTTAAAGTGAATATAGTTGTCTCTAATGCACAACCCCAAAATTATAGTAGCAAAACAATAAGAGACATCATAATATGCACCATATCCAATAGAGCACGACTATGACATTCAGACATACCATCACACTATGGTGTTCCAGGTGGCGTGTGTTGTGAAACAACTTTCACATTGTCTAAAGTTGTATGCCAAACTCGTAACTCAGATATTCACCCCCACGATCATATCGCGGATATTTTTATCTTCTTGTCACGATGATCTTAAACTTCACTCTGAATTTGCTTGAACTTTTCAAACGATTCAGACTTGTGTTTCATTAAGTAAACATACACTATATCTACCCAAATCATCAGTGAAGGTAAGAAAATAACGATATCCACCGCACGCTACAAGACTCATTGGATTGCATACATCAACATGTATCATTTCCAATAAATCACTTGCCCGCTCCGTCAAACTAGAAAACGGGGTCCTTAGTCATCTTTGACCAAGAGGCATGGTTCGCATGTCTCAATCGAATCGAAATCAAAAGAGTCCAAAGATCCATCAGCATGGAGTTTCTTCATGCGTTTTATACCAATATGACATTTAGCGGCAGTGCCACAAGTATGTGGTACTATCATTATTAACTTTGCATCTTTTGGCATCAATTTTATGAACATGTTTATTACTACGATCAAGATTCAACAAACCATTCTCACTGGGTGCATGATCATTGAAGGTATTATTCATGTAAACAGAATAACCATTATTCTCTAACTTAAATGAATAACCGTGTTGCAATAAACACGATCTAATCACGTTCATGCTCAACGCAAAACACCAAATAACACTTATTTAGGTTTGTTACTAATCCCGAAGGTAGAGAGAGCGTGCGATGTCGATCACATCAACCTTGGAAACACTTCCAACACACATCGTCACCTCACCCTTAGCTAGTTCTCCGTTTATTCCCTAGCTTTTATTTCGAGTTACTAACATTTAGCAACCGAACCGGTATCCAATACCCAGGTGCTACTAGGAGTACTAGCAAGGTACACATCAATAACACGTATATCAAATATACTTCTGTTGACGTTGCCAGCCTTCTTATCTACCAAGTATCTAGGGTTGTTCCGCTTCAGCGACCGCTCTCCTCATAATCGAAGCACTTAGTCTCGGGTTTGAGTTCAACTTTGGGTTGCTTCACTGGAGCAGCAACAGACTTGCCATCCATGAAGTTTCCCTCCTTGCTCTTCTCGAAACTAGTGGTTTTACTAACCATCAACACTTGACGCTCCTTCTTGATTTCTACCTTCACGGTGTCAAACGTCGCGAACAGCTCAGGGATCATTATTTCTATCCCTGGCATTTTATAGTTCATCACCAAGTTCTAGTAGCTTAGTGACAGTGACTTGGAGAACTATATCAACCACTATCTTATCTGGAATATCAACTCCCACTCGATTCAAGCGATTGTAGCACCCAGACAATCTGAGCACATGCTCAACGATTGAGCTATTCTCCTTCATCTTGCAGGCAAAGAATCTTGTTGGAGATCTCATATCTCGCAACATGGGCACGAGCCTGAGATCCTAATTTTAGCTCTTAGAACATCTCATATGTTCTGTGACGTTCAAAACATTTCGGAGCCTCAATTCTAAGCCATAATGCATGATGCACTAAACTATCAAGTAGTCATTAGAACGTGCCTGTCAGATGTTCACAACATCAACAAACGATGCTAGAGGGTTTGGCGTACCGAGCGGCGCATTAAGGGCATAAGACTTCTGTGCAACAATGAGGACAATCCTGAGATCATGGACCCAGTCCGCAATATTGCTACCAACATCTTTCCACTCTATTTCTCTAGGAACATATAAAAATTCAAGGGAGCTATAGCGCGAGCAATTAATCTACAACATAATTTGCACAGAAACTATTGACTATGTTCATGATAATGAGTTCAATTAATCATATTACTTAAGAACTCCCACTCAAATTGACATACCTCCAGTCATTCGAGTGATACATGATCCAAATTCATCAACTCAAGTCCGATCATCATGTGAGTTGTGGTGGTTTCAATGGTGAACATCATCATGTTGATCATATCTACTATATGACTCATGTTCGACCTTTCGGTCTCTTGTGTTCCGAGGCCATGTCTGTACATGCTAGGCTCGTCAAGTTTAAGCCGAGTGTTCTGCATGTGCAACACTGGCTTGCACCCGTTGTATGTGAATGTAGAGTCTATCACACCCGATCATCACGTGGTGTCTCGACAAGACGAACTTTCGCAACGGTGCACACTCGGGGAGAACACAATTTATCTAGAAATTAAGTGAGGGATCACCTTATAATGCTACCATAGTCGTAAGCAAAACAAGGTTCATAAAAGGATTAACATCACATGCAAATCATAAGTGACATGATATGACCATGAACTTGTGCTTTTGATCTCCATCATGAAAGCACCGGCATGATCTCCATCGTCACCAGCATGACACCATGATCTCCATCATCTTGATCTCCATCATCTTGATCTCCATCAACGTGTCGCCATCGGGGTTGTCGCGCCCAACATGCTTCTACTACTATTGCTACCGTTTAGCGATAAAGTAAAGCATTACATAGCGCTTAATGATTGACACGCAGGTCATACAATAGTTAAAGACAACCCTATGGCTCCTGCCGGTTGCCGTACTCATCGATATGCAAGTCGTGATAATCTATACATCACATGATCATCTCATACATCACATATATCACATCATGTAATTGGCCATATCATATCACAACATACCCTGCAAAAAACAAGTTAGACGTCCTCTAATTGTTGTTGCATGTTTTACGTGGCTGCTATGGGTATCTAGCAAGAACAATTCTCATCTACACAAAAACCACAACGGTGATACACTAGTTGCTTTTCAACCCTCTCAAGGACCGCCTTTGTCGAATCCGATCCAACTAAAGTGAGAGAAACTGGCACCCGCAAGCCATCTATGCAACAAGTTGCGGTCGAGGGAACCGGTCTCTCGTAAGCATACGAGTAATGTTGGTCTGGGCCGCTTCATCTCACAATACTGCTGAACCAAAATCCGACCAAGGGAGGAAGCAATCTAAGCATCAACGCCCACAAACTCTTTGTGTTGTACTCGAGTTCTCATCTACACATAGACCTAGCTCATGATGCCACTGTTGGGGAACGTTGCATGGGAAACAAAAAATTTCCTACAGACACGCAAGATTTATCCTTGGTGATGAGCATCTATGAGAGGGAGAGTGGATCTACATACCCTTGTAGATCACTAAGCGGGAAGCGTTAAGAAACGCGGTTGGTGTAGTCGAACATCTTCGCGATCCAAATCACCGAGCGTCCCGCGATCTCATCATGATCCGTCCCGCGATCCAATCACGAGCAATCCTGCGAACTCATCACGATCCGTCCCACGATCTCATCACGATCTGTTCCGCGAACTCATCACGATCCGTCCCGCAATCTCATCACGATCCGTCCCGCGATCTCGTCATGATCCGTCTCGCAATCTTGATCATGGTCCTTCTGATCTAGCGCCGAACGGACGACACCTCCGCGTTCAACACACGTACAACTTGATGACGATCTCTGCCTTCTTAATCCAGAAAGAGGGAGCGGAGAGTTAGAAGAGTTCTCGGCAGCGTGACGGCTCTGCGGTGATGGTGGTGGAGCTATTCCGGCAGGGCTTCGCCTAAGCACTGCAGAAAACCGATCTAGAGGAGAAACTATGCACTAGAGGAACAGTTAGCACTTGGCTGAAAATTTTGTGCCAAAACCCTAATATCCTCTAGTATATATAGGAGGATAGGAGGAGGAGGCTTGGCTGCCAAAAATCCAGCCCTTGGGTTGGCCAAAGTGGGGAGGAGAGGAGGACTCCTCCAATCCTAGTAGGACTAGAATTCCTCCTTTTTTGGCCTTTTTCCACCTTTTTCCCTTTGGGCTTTTTCTCCCAGCCGCATGGGCCTTGTGTGGGACTTCCGCCAGCCCACAAAAGGCTGGTATTTACTCTCCCACAGCCCATGAAGCCTCTTGGGTCGAAATACCCCTCCCGGTGGTCTCTCGGTACACTCCCAGCACTCCCGGTACACTACCGATGAGCCCGAAACTTTTCCGGCGACCAAACTAGGACTTCCTATATATAAGTCTTTACCTTCGGACCATTCTGGAGCTCCTCGTGATGTCCGGGATCTCATCCGGGACTCCAAACAACCTTCGATCACCACCATACATAACTCTATACTACCGAAACGTCACCGAACCTTAAGTGTGCAGACCCTGTGGGTTCGAGAACTATGTAGGCATGACCGAGACACCTCTACGGTCAATAACCAATAGCGGGACCTGGATGCCCATATTGGTTCCTACATATTCTACGAATATCTTTATCGGTCGAACCTCTATGTCAAGGATTCAGTTAATCTCGTATGATGTTCCCTTTGTTCTTCGGTATGTTACTTGCCGGAGATTCGATCGTCGGTATCTCCATACCTAGTTCAACCTCGTTACCGGCAAGTCTCTTTACTCATTCCATAATACAAGATCCCATGACTAACACTTAGTCACATTGCTTGCAAGGCTTGTTGTGATGTTGTATTACCGAGTGGGCCCTGAGATACCTCTCCGTCACACGGAGTAACAAATCCCAGTCTTGATCCATGCCAACCCAACAGACACCCTCAGAGATACCTGTAGAGTACCTTTATAGTCACCCAGTTACGTTGTGACGTTTGATACACACAAGGCACTCTCCGGTGTCAGTGAGTTGCATGATCTCATGGTCATAGGAACGGATACTAGACATGCAGAAAATAGTAGCATTAAACTGACACGATCATATGCTACGTTTGTAGTTTGGGTCTTGTCCATCCCATCATTCTCCTAATGATGTGATCCCGTTATCAAATGACATCTCATGTCGATGGCTAGGAAACCTTAACCATCTTTGATCAACGAGCTAGTCTATTAGAAGCATACTAGGGACATGGTTTTGTCTATGTATCCACACATGCATCTAAATCTCCGATCAATACAATTATAGCATGGATAATAAACGATAATCATGAACAAGGAAATATGATAATAACTAATTTATTATTGCCTCTAGGTCATATTTCCAACACTTATTCCTTCATCCATCGTGTTCTCACCCAACACTTGAAAACTTCAATCACACAAAACTCAACAAAATCTTCGTGAGATCCGTTAGTATAATAAAGCAAATTACCACTTTAGGTACTGTTTTAAACCCATTAATATTTTATTATTTAATTATACCTATTGTATTTTAACTTTACCATGGCTCATACTCTTCAATATAAGAAAGCACACAATGCAACAAAACCATAATATGTTTTCAGATAGAACAGTCTGTAGTAATCTGTACTCTACCCATACTTCTGGAACTCTAAAAATTCTAAAAAAAATAGGACAACATGAAGAATTTTTATAGGAATATTGTGTTAAAATTTGAGCTCAATATCACGTTCCAGTAAAAAAAGAAAATTTGTGCACTGGGAACACAGTTTCTGTTTTAGATTCAGCATCGCTTCTACTCATCCTATGAATCATCCTAAAGGTATTACTTGGAATAAACACTAAATAAAACATCAAAACACAATCATAATATAGGCATAATTTTGTGACTAAAAAATATAAAGGAAAAGGAAAAAATATATTTATTCATTGGGTTGCCTCCCAACAAGTGTTATCGTTTTACGCCCCTAGTTAGGCATATGGCATAGATTCAAGTATTGTCATCTTTGGTTTTCAACTCTTCAATCACACAACTAGATTTCATCAAGGATTTTGCATGCATTTTCTTAATGATAACACTCTTAGGAAGAAAACCAAAAAAATCATTCTTGTAAATAGGATCTTTTATGATTTCAACAAAGTCGGGCTGAATACTAATCGTATTAAGATCCCCATTGTGGCCACTAGGTGTAGCAATTTTGTTATTAGTGACTTGTGCGGGTTTTCTAATTTTTACAGGAGTTTTTTCAATAGGTTTGATAGAAGAAAAATCCAAAACCAATTTACTAAAAATCTCTTCCAACTTATCAATACGGTAAGGACTTTCTTCTACCCTTTCGTTAACTACGGTTCCCTCTCCTTTAGCAATTTTAAAGCATCTCCCGCCTTAGATCCAATTTTATTAGCAAGATTGTGTATCTTCTTATCCCAACATTCAATATGTTCTTGGGTAATCATCTTCTTTTCAATAGCATCTAATCTCTCCATAACATGTTCGAGAGTTAAAGTTGTTTCATTGATCATGATAGGTGGTGATCCCACTAAGCTCCCCAAGCATTAAAGGCATCCAAAGATGGACACATTAAAAAATTCCCATCGGTAATCTTATCAAGGATGAATCTATACCAAGTGGTGATGCCGACATAAAAACTGTGAAGAAGAACAATGGTAGATTGCTTATGGATAGATCTATTATGAGCATTGCAAATCCTATATCAAGCATCTTTTAGGTTCTACCCTCCCCTTTGCTTAAAATTAAGAATCTCATTATTGGTCATACAGGGAATAAAGGAAGAACTAGCCAGAATAACAAGGCAAGAGATCCGGCCAGAAAAAGGCAAAAGAAAAAGAGGGCGAATAAAATGGCAAATTGGTGGAGTGGGGGAGAGGAAAACGAGAGGCAAAAGGCAAATAATGTAATTGCAAGGAGATGATATTTGTGATTAGGAACTTGGTAGATGATGATGGAGTACCCTCGGCGCCTACAATAGGCACGTAGAAGAGACTGATTCCTCCCCAGCAACGTTGCCAGAATTTCCTTTGACGTGGCTTGAGACTGCATCGGTATTTCCCCAAAGAGGAAGGGATGATGCAACACAGCGACGGTAAGTATTTCCCTCAGTTATGAAACCAAGGTTATCGAACCATTAGGAGGATCGACACCACCCAATAAGAAGCACCTGCACACAAACAACAAATACTTGCAACCCAACGCAAAAGAGAGGTTGTCCATCTCTCTACGGTAGAAAAGATAGATTAGGTAATGATAGATAGGAGAAATAGATCTCTCAAGAACACAAAATAAAAAGAGGAAATAAAATATGCAGCAATATGTTTTTTGGTTTTTGGTTTTGTAGATCTGAAAATAAAGATGCAAAAAGATAGATCTGGAAACAATATGTCGGAAAAGTAGACCCCGGTGCCGTAGGATTCACTAGTGGCTTCTCTCATGAGTATAGCGCATGGTGGGTGAACAAATTACTGTTGGGAAATTGATAGAAAATTGAATAGGAATGAAGATATCCTAGGCAATGATTGATCATTATATAGGCATCACTTCCAAGATAAGTAGACCGATTCCTGCCTGCATCTACCACTATTACTCCATAGATCGACCGCTATCCAGCATGCATCTAGTGTATTAAGTTAATGGAAAAATGGGGTAATGCAATAAGAACGATGGCATGATGCAGACAAGATCTCTTCATGTAGGAATAGACCCCATCTTATTATCCTTAATGGCAACGATACATGTGTGTCTTGCTGCCCCTTCTGTCACTGGGAAAGAACACCGCAAGATCAAACCCATCACAAAGCACCTCTTCCCATAGCAAGAAAAATAGATCT
The DNA here is from genome assembly GCA_022496015.1 of Hordeum marinum. Lineage (NCBI taxonomy): Eukaryota > Viridiplantae > Streptophyta > Magnoliopsida > Poales > Poaceae > Hordeum > Hordeum marinum. The sequence goes on from CM039674.1 coordinate 12,768,975, forward strand.
AGTTGGCCTAACTAAACCAAAGGTTCGAATAAAAATATGAGGCTATAAGTAATCATGCATATAAGAGATCATAAAAGACTCAAATAATATTCATGGATAGAAACTAGTCATGAACTCAAAATTCATCGGATACCAACAAACACGCCGCAAAAGTTTACATCAAATAGATCTCAAAGAGACCATTGTATTGAGAATCATAAGAGAGAGACGGAGATGAATCCATCTAGATACTGCCTACGGACACGTAGGTCTATGGTGGACTACTCATGCATCACTAGAGAGGCACCTATGATGAAGATGAATCCCTTTGTGATGGTGTTTAGATTGGATCTCGAGGTTCTGGAACTTGCAGCGTATGGAATTGTGTTTCGTCTACCCCCTAGGGTTTTTGGAATATTTGGGAATATATAGGCATCAGAGGCGGTGTAGAGGTGTCCCGAGGAGGGCACAACCCATCATGCCACGCCGCCCCCCTAGCGTGTCCTGGTGGGTTGTGGTCTCCTCGGCCCACTCCCCTGGCACTTCTTTGGCCCAGTGGGTGTCTTCTGGTCCGGAAAAAATCTCCAAATTTTTTCTTCGCGATTGGACTCCGTTTGGTATTTATTTTCTATGAAGTAAAAAACAATTAAAAATAGGAACTGGCACTTTGGCACTATGTCAATAGGTTAGTCCCAAAAATGATATAAAGTTGTTAAAAATGATTGTAAAACATCCAAGAATGATAATGTAACGGCAGGGAACAAGCAAAAATTCTAGATATATTGGAGGCGTACCATACATCCATGGATTCAAATTAGTCATAGAGAACTCACATACTTATAGCAAGGTTTTATTAGCTCTCTCGAAGCAAAGTACTACTCGCATGCCCCTATGGAGGAGGTTGGGAGGTGGTAACCATCACGCGCCTCCGACCTAAAGAGCACTAGGATTTCAACGAGGAATAAGAATGCTCGTAGATCATCACCATGCCATAACCAATATTTAGATGAATAGCACATAAACACCCTTTAACTATCAATATTTCTACTAACCAGAAACCATGTACTCACACCCTTTCATATTACCAAATCAATATGATTAACTCACAATTTCTCTTTTATGTGCTACATGTGGTTTTGATTATGCACTCATTGAATACCTATTAGTTTTGGACTAGTCTTATATCCCATGCAAATTACCTTCGCTATTTATTAATTCTCAAAAAAATATAAGTGAAGAAGAAGAGTTCAATTATATCTATAAAATCTATACTACACCATGCTCAAAATGATATAAATGAAGTACTAGAGCAATTGCTAAGCTCAAAAGATATAAGTGAAGCACATAGAGTATTCTAACAAATCATGGTGAAAGAATGTCTCTCTCAAGTAGGTGTGTCCATCAAAATATGATTGTCTAAAAGCAAAACACAAGCAAACTAAAACAAACGATGCTCCAAGCAAAACTCATATCATCTGATGAATAAAAATATAGCTCCAAGTGACATACCGCTGGATTGAGACGAAAGAGGGATGCCTTACGGGGCATCCCCAATCTTAGACGCTTGTGTCTTCCTATAATTTTTCTTAGGTTGCCTTGGAAATCCCCAATATTAGGCTGTTTGCCTCTCCTTATTCCTTCATCCATCAAAATACCGCCCAGAACTTGAAAACTTTAGCACAAAAAACTCAATAGAAACCTTCGTGAGATCCATTAGTATAATAACATATCAAATACTTTAGGTACTATTATAAATTGATTCATATTTTATTATTTTATAATGTACTGTATTCTAACTTCTCCATGACTTATACCGCCGATATAATCCATAGCATCATCAAAACAAGCAAACTATGCAAGCAAAAACAGAATTTGTCTAAAACAGAACAGTCTCCAATGATATGTGAAGAAACCATACTTATATAACTCCAAAAATACTGAAAACTTTGTAACACCTGGGTAATTTATATAGAAATATTGTGTGAAAAATTTAGATCAAAAATACATTCCAGTAAAAATAGATATGCATTGGATGCTAAGGTTTCAATTTTTGCATCGTATCAATTCTACTCATCATGCAAGTCATCCCAAAGGCTTTACTTGGCACAACCACTAACTAAATATAAAAACACAATCATTACAATACAAACAATCATTTTATGAAACCAAAAAAGAAAGTAAAACAATGAAAATAAGATAACTGTTGGGTTGCCTCCCGACTAGAGCTATTGTTTTACGCCCCTGGATAGGCATAATGCATAGGATCAAGTGTTGTCATCCTTGGTACTCAATCCATAAGTGGCCCTCATGATAGATTCATAAGCTGGTTTAGTTATTTTCCTAGGTAAGTGTTCCATCTCTTTATTTAATGGGAATTGGAATCTTATGTTTCCCTCTTTCATATTAGTAATTGCACCTATAATTCGTAAGAAAAGTCTTCCAAGTATAATTGGACAAGTAGGATTGCATTTAATACCAAGCACAATGAAATATACAGGCACAAGTTTTCTATTTGAAAGGAGAAACATATCATCTATTCTACCCAAAGGTTTTTTAATGGTAGAATCCGCTAGATGCAAATTTAGGGAACAATCTTGAATATCGGTGAGGCCTAGCACATCACAAAGAGATTTAGGTATAGTTGAAACACTAGCACCAAGGTCACACAAAGCATAGTCATATTCTTTAAGTTTTACTTTGATAGTAGGTTCCCAGTCATCATGCAATTTTCTAGGTATAGAAACTTCTAGCTCAAGTTTCTAATCATAAGATTTCATCATCGCTTCTACTATATATTTAGTAAAACACTTGTTTTGTTCATAAGCATTAAATGAGATAACAAGGGATTGAAATAAGGTAATAAATTCTACTAAATAACAACTTTCATAAGTAGAGTCCTTGTAATCCAAGATAGTGGGTACATCATTAGGTAAAGTTTTGACATCTCCAAACCCACTTTTTTCAATTTTATCATTAGAATTATCACCCTCCAAACAAACGGGGCGCCTTCTAGCTAAAGTTGAATCATCTCTAGTAACTTTATCATATATTCTCATATCAATAAACAAAGACTCAATATGAGAAGTATGAATCATTTTAAGATCTTCATCATGATTACGGTAAAAACCTGGTGGAAGAGCCTTTTCAAACAACTCCCTCTTAGCTCTCAACCTCACGATCCTCTCCTTAATTTTATTAATAGATACTTGGATAGATTTAATAGTTTCATTAATATCATTTATGGGTGGAAAAGTTTTATTTTTAATAGTTTCCACATCAAGAACAATTCTATCAATATTCCTAGCCAAATTATCAACTTTATGCAACTTTTCATCTACCATAGTATTAAAAATCTTTTGAGAACTAATAAATTCTTTAATGTTGTTATCAAGATCAGAGGGTATAATATTATTATTGGTAGAAGAATTTCCATAATAATTTTCACAAAATTTTATTAGAGGAATTACCGGGATACGGTCTAGTATTGAAATTTCATACATAACCATTGTTCTTGAAATTGTTTCATGGGATCAAGTTCACATCAATAGCATCATAATTTTGTTCAATCAATATAGAAAAAGGCATATAATTGGGATCAACATGAGATTTTTTCTTAGCAACCATATTCATAAGAGCATCCATTTTTTTCACTCAAAGTAGCGATTTCCTCAACAGAATTTACCTTCTTACCAGTTGCAGCTCTTTTGGTATGCCATTAAGAATAGTTTGTTGTGATGTTTTCTAGAATTTTGATGGCCTCTCCTAATGTCTCCTCCATAAAGTTACCACCTGCAATAGAATTTAGAAGATTTCTCGACACAAAGTTTAGTCCCGCATAGAAATTCTGTATAATCATACATAAGTTCAAGCCATGTCTTGGGCAATTTTTTATCATCATTTTCATATTATCCCATGATTTTGCAACATGTTATTGGTGATTTTGCTTAAAAAATATAATTTATTTCTAAGGGAGATGATCTTAGCAGGAGGAAAATACTTGGTAATAAAAGCATCTTTACATTTATCCCATGTTCCAATACTATTGTGTGGTAAAGATGAAAACCAGGTCTTAGCTTTATCTCTTAGTGAAAAAGCAAATAATTTAAATTTTAGCACATAATTATCCATATCCTTTTTATTTTGAATATCACAAAATTTAACAAAAATGCTGAGATGCGTAGCCGGATCCTCGTTAGGATATCCCAAAAATTGTTCTTTCATCACAAGATTTAGCAATGCCGCATTAGTATCATAAGACTCCGCACTAGTTCCGGGTGGTATAATTGTACTAACAAAATCATTTTTATTAGTATTTGAGAAGTCACACAACTTAGTATTGTCTTGAGACATGGTGAACAAGCAACTAAACTAGCAAGTAAAGCAAGGAAACAAGTAAACTAGCAAAGATAAATATATTTTTATTTTTATAGTAAGAAAATTATAATAGCAAAAGAAAAAGTGGAACAAGTGAATGATAATTTGTAAATATGTACTTGATGGTAAGTTGGTGATACTCCCTGGAGACAGCGCGAGAAATCCTTTCTGATACTTGTGCTCTGCATTGGGTTTTTCGTGAAGATGAACAGGTTCTGTAGCATAGTATAAATAAATATTTCCCTCGGTGAGAATGAAGATTATCTAACCAATAGGATGACCATGCAACCCCCGTGTTCAACGCCTACACACAAAAGAGTTGCACCCAATGCAGGCAAGAGGGTTGTCAAGCCCCTTGAAGTCATTACTTATAAGTAGATAAGTAGTGTAGTTGATAGTTGGATAAGTATAAATTCAAAATAAAACAAGGAAATAATGGTAGCAAGTAAATAGTAGTGTTTGTAAATTTATAAGTGAATAAATCTCGGAGGGCCATAGAGTTCTCTAGTCGCTTCTCTCTCGAAGTAGGCATACGATGGGTAAACAAATTACTATTGGAAAATTGAAGAAAAGCGCACAGTTATGTGATATTCACGACAATGATCATGTCCATATAGGCATCACGTACATAAGCAAACAGGTTGACTCCTACTTCACATGATCATTCTCGTGAATATCACATAACTATGCGCTTTTCTATCAATTGCCCAACGATAATTTCTTTACCCACCATATGCCTACTTCGAGAGAGATGACACTAAAGAACACTATGGCCCCAGGTCTGTTCACTTAGAAATTTACAAACGCTATTATTTTCTTGCTGGAATTATTTAAATTTTAATTATTTTGTAATTTATATTTATCCAAATATCAATTATACTACTTATCTACTTGCAAGCAACAAGTTCAAGGGGCTTGACAACCAACTTGCCCATGTTGGGTGCAAGTGTTTGTTCTTTTGTGTGTAGCTACTGAAGACGGGGGTTCGATGATCCTCCTATTGGTTCGATAACCTTGGTTCTTACTGAGGGAAATACTTATCTATATTGTCTTGCATCGTCCATTCCTCTTCCTGGAAAAACCCAACGTAGATCAGAAGTATCAGGGATTCACCATTGCAAAATTTTATAGGGCGTCCAAGCACGCTTTACATGGTGGAGAATGATCTTCCTTCTATATCGGTGGACTCCAATGATGTCCCCTCCTTTCTCATAGATAAACCCCAAACATAGTGGCCATGAAAACAAGAAGCATAAGTTGAACTTGCACATCGCAAGGCCGTGACCCTAATGGATGTCTCTAATGGAGTGTTAGAGGAACAAGAGTGCTTATATCAAAATATCTGCAATAATCCATATAGAGAAAACATGGAATCTTCAGTAATTTAGTATACCAAAAGAGACGTGTCAAAGTTCAATTCGAGTGTCCACAACCATCCTTGATTCGGAGTGGCGGGTGAGGATCAAGCCACGGTAGTTCCTCTGTCTCTGTCCTCCACTAACGTGGCTTGAGACTAGATACGTCTCCAACGTATTGATAATTTATGAAGTATTAATGACATAGTCACCTATGTTTACAATACTTTTATATGGTTTTGATGCACTTTATATGATTTATTTAGAACTAACCCGTATTGACATTGTTTTTAGTAGAACTACCATGGTGTTCTTTTTTGTGGAGAAATAAAAGTTCTCCAAATGCAAAGAAACTTTTTGACATTTTTTGGAACAAAAGAGCACTAGAAGCTTCATGGGGGGCAGAATAGCCACAAGGTGGGCACAACAAACCAGGCCACGCTAGGCCCCTCTTGCGTGGGCTGGTGTCTTGTGCTCCCCTCGTGGCCCATCTTCGCGTGAAACCGACGCTCAAAAATCCTATTGATACGTCTCCAACGTATCTATAATTTTTGATGATGGCATGCTATTATATTATCTGTTTTGGATGTTTTATATGCAATAATATGCTATATTATATTATTTTTGGGACTAACCTATTAATCTAGTGCCTAGTGCCAGTTTTTGTTTTTCCTTGTTTTTGAGTTTTGCAAATATGGAATATTAAACAGAGTCCAAACGGAATAAAACCTTCAGAAAGAATTTTTCTGGAGGGAAATAAGTCATCCAAGCTTGGAGTGCACATCAGGGGAGGTGCTAGGGAGCCATAAGCCTGCTAGGCGCGAGCGCCCCCCCTAGCCGCCACTAGTAGGCTTGTCGTCTCCTGGCAGGTCTCCTAACCCTAATCTTTGGCCTATAAATTCCCAAATATGCCCCCAACATCAGAACGAGCTACATAGATACTTTTTCGCTGCCAGAAGCCTCTGTTCCTGAGAGATCCAATCTTGGAGCCTTTCCGGTAATCTACCGGAGGGGGTTTCGATCATGAACGGCATCTACATCAACTCCATTGCCCCTCCGATGATGCGTGAGTAGTCCACCACAGACCTACGGGTCCATAGCTAGTAGCTAGATTGCTTCTTCTCTCCCTTTGATCTTTAATACCATGTTCTTCATGATCTTCATGGAGATCTATCCGATGTAACCCTCTTTTGTGGTTTGTTTGTCAAGATGCGATGAACTGTTAGTTTATGTTCAGATTATCCATGAATCTTATTTGAATCTCCTTTGAATTCTTATTTGCATGATTTCATATCCTTGTAAGTCTCTTCGAGTTATTGGTTTGGTTTGGCCAACTAGATTGGTAATTCTTGCAATGGGAGAAGTGCTTGGTTTTGGGTCCAATCTTGCGGTGTCCTCACCCAGTGACATAGTAGGGGTAGCGAGGTACGCATTGTATTGTTTCCATCAAGGGTAACAAGATGGGGTTTTCATCATATTGCTTCAGTTTATCCCTCTACATCATGTCATATTTCTTAATGCGTTACTCTATTCTTCATGAACTTAATACTCTAGATGCAGGCAGGAGTCGATCGACGTGTGGAGTAAGAGAAGTAGATGCAGAATCGTTTTAGTCTACTCTATACGGACATGATACCTATATGCATGATCATTTCCTTGTATAAATACATGATTATTTGCTTTTCTATCAATTGCTTGATAGTAATTTGTTTACCCATCATGATATTTTCCTTCGAAAGATAAGCCTCTAGTGAAACCTATGGCCCCCAGGTCTAATTTCCGTAATATACTTTCAGGTCTATAAACCAAAAATACCAAAAATACTTTACTACAATTTATTTATCTTTTACTTTCCATTCTTGTTTACATCTATCTCTATCGGATCTAATCCTTGCAAATAATCGTGAAGGGATTGACGACCCCTTTATAGCGTTGGCTGCAAGAGTTTGATTGTTTGTGTAGGTGCATCCATTGGTGACTTGTTTGTTCCTCCTACTAGATTGATACCTTGATTCTCAAAAACTGAGGGAAATACTTATCTACTTCACTGCATCACCCTTTCCTCTTCAAGGTAAAATCAACGCAAGCTCAATAGGTAGCAAGAAGGATTTCTGGCACCGTTGCTGGGGAGGGTACACATCAAGCCTACCAAGTACCAGTCACAAACTCATCTCTTGCATTTACAGTATTTTCCATTTGCCTCTTGTTTTCCTCTCCCACACTTTTAAAACTATTTGCAGAAAAAGCCAAAAAGATTTGTCGTTTATTTGCCCTCTCTTTTTCGTTTGCCTTTTTCTTGTCAGATCTCTTGTTTGATATGTTTGCTTGTGTTACCATGTGCCATCTATTTTCTTGCATCTTTGCTTGGTAAAAATCTATTGATATGGTTCCTCATCCACTTGCTAATCTTTTCAAAAGACCAAATTATGATGAACCAATTGATAGTGAGTTGAGTGCACTTGATTATCTCTATGAAGTTTTGTTTGAAAATCATGAATCTGAAAATTTTGATGAAGTATTGAAAGAAGAAATTTATAAGGAGATTCATGATAGTTCTTTGAATTAAAATCATGATTGCCATGTTGTTAGTATGAATTCTCGGAATATCCATAATGCTAATGATATGCAAAACCACAAGCTTGGGAATGCTTTGCTTGATAAAGATGATATTTTTTGTTCCCAAGTTTTGGTGATAAAACGTATGCGCAATAATTGCTCATGAAAAGAATACATTGTGTGATAGTTATATTGTGAGATTAATTCATGATTATAATGAAATTTATTATGAGGGAGGAACATATGCTTGTAGGAATTGCAATAATAGACAGTTTCCTCTCTATAGTTATGCTTGTTTGGCCTTACTATGCCAGTTGATTCTTGTTCCCATAAATTGTTTTCTCACAAACTACCTATGCATAAGATGTTGGTTAGACTTAAAATTTGCTTGTCATGAGATTCATGATACTTTCTTGCGTATTTCACTTACTACTTTTTATGTGAGCATCACTGAAATCGTTATGCCTAGTTAGGGGCGTTAAACAATAGCGCTTGTTGGGAGGCAACCCAATTTTATTTTTGTGTTCTGTTTTTGCTTATGTTTTTTAGTGTTTAATACATTATTACTTCTGTATTAATTATGTTTTGGTGTTTTAATTAGTGTTTGAGCCAAGTTAAACCTTTGGGGTGATCTATGGTAGTTGTTGATTTGATCTTGCTGAAAAACTGAAACTTTTGCGCTCAGTCCAGGAGTTTTCTTAATTTGTTAGAGAGTCGAATGAGTCTTAAACTTTTACACAAGATTTATATATAAATTTCCCTGGTTTTCCTAATTTTTCATAATGTTTTGAGTTACATAAGTATACGAAGTTTTCAGATCGCTATAGACTATTCTGTTTTTGAAAGATTCTGTTTTCTTTGAGTTGTTTGTCTATTTTGATGAATCTTTGGGTTGTATCATGGGGTATGTACCATCGAGAAGTTAGAATACAGTAGGTATAACACCAATATAAACAAAGAATGAGTACACAACAGTACCAAAAGTGGTGATTTATTTTCTTGTACTAACGGATCTCACGAGTTTTCTGTTAAGTTTTGTGTTGTGAAGTTTTAAAGTTTTGGGTAAAGATTTGATGGACTATGGAATAAGGAGTGGAAAGAGACTAGGCTTGGGGATGCACAAGTCACACCAAGTCATATTCAAGGATGCCAAAGATCCTAAGTTTGGGTATGCCCCGGAAGGCATCCACTCTTTCGTCTTCAATCCATCGGTAAATTTACTTGAGGCTATAATTTTATTCACCACATGATATGTGTTTTTCTTGGAGCGTCGTGTATGATATGATTCTTTGCTTGTTAGTTTGCCACAATCATCTTTGCTGCACACATATTTTGAGAGAGACACACTGAATCGTGAATTTATTAGAATGCTCTATGTGCTTTACTTATATCTTTTGAGTTAGGCAATTTTGCTCTATGTGCTTCACTTATATCTGGTAGAGCACGGTGCTGTTTGCATTTTATAGAAATACTTAAACTCTCGTACCTCACTTATATTATTTTGAGAGTATCTAAACAACATGGTAATTGGTCTAGGTTATGAATTTAGTCCTAATATGATAGGCATCAAAGAGGGATATAATAAAAACTTCCATATTAAGTGCATTGAGTATTTATGAGAAGTTTGATTCCTTGCATAAAGTTTTGAGATATAGATATGGTAATGTTAAGATTCATGTGAGGAAGTAATTGTGATTTGGTAAAAATACTTGTGTAATGGTTTGTGATTCCCGTAGCATGCACGTATGGTGAACAGTTACGTAAGGAAGCCGGAGCATGATTTATTTATAGATTGTCAACCTTTGTGTGAGGGTCAGGAGCGCGCGATGGTTAACTCCTACCAACCTACCCCCAAGGAGCATGCGTTTAATACTTTGATTGAATGACTAATAGACTTTTGGAATAAGTATGTGAGTTCTTTATGACTAATGTTTAGTCCATGGATTATACGCACTCTCACCCTTCCACCTTTGCTAGCCTCTCTAGTACCACGCAACTTTCGTCGGTACAACAAACACCTTCCTCAAAATAGCCACCATATATCTTTCCTCAAAACAGCCACCATACCTACCTATTATTGCATTTCCAAAGCCATTCTGAGATATATTGCCATGCAACTTCCACCATTTCCATTTATGACTTGCACCATCACTTCCATATTGCATATAGAGTCATATTTTTTCATAGGCATTGAGTTGTTATTTTCTTTTGAGTTGTAAGTAAATAAACGTATCATGATTATCATTATTAGAGCATGTCCCTGTCGTCGTTTTCTCATGACAGATGCCATGGGTAGGCTTATCGTAGGTGATTGGGGTCGGAGGACGCCAACGGGCTCCGGGTGCGGTATTAGGTACAAGCGGTGGTGACACACGATGTACCCAGGTTTAGGGCCCTCCGTGGGAGGTAACACCCCTAGTCCTGCTTGGTCTAGTTGATGGATGGGTATGTTTACAAGAATTGTCCTGGAGTTGTGTCTAGAGGAGGAAGAACGAGCAGCCGGCTCGTTCTCCTCCGTTACTAGGGCTGGATAAGAGAGGAGCTAGCCTCGTGGGTGTGTATGCGTGAGAGTGGTCGTCCCTGTTGCATGGGGGTTTCGAGGGGGTTTATAGGCCAACCACCCGGCTTTACAATACTACAAAAGTACATAAATGTGGGGGTCGGCTGGCAGCCTCTCCGGCTCACCAGGGGGTCCTGCCTCTCGAGCCGTCTGGTTGCCCATAGGGTCCACCAGCTGCAAGGCCCCGTCGCCCGCTAGGGCCCGCCAGCCGGCTCCTCGATTGGCCCCCGCCCACCAGCTACGGCACGGGTCGCCCAGATGTCGTCATCTAGTGCTAGCCGGCCGAAGTCTCCGGTACGGCCAGCTGCACTGTAGCCACACCGGAGCAGGTAATTGAGTGGGCGGGTGCGTGCTGGTACTGTTCCCCCGACCGGTCGCGGTCGCCAAGGTCAGCGGCCCGGACGGCCAGACTGTAGCCATGCACGCCCGAGCGTCAGCGGCTACTCTGGCTACACTAGCGTCCGTCGTGGCGGTCACATCATGTCGTCGTACCCGCGTATAGAGGGACGGGATGTTGCTTGTCTGCCCAGAGTTCAATGGAGGAGGTGGCTTGCAGGCAGTCGGTCGTGTCCTGCCGACGAGGGCCGAGCCGACACCTTGACCAGCCGCCCCCGAGCCAGCCAGCAATCTCTCCTGCCGGCTGCGCACCAGTCGGTCAGGAGGCAGCCGGCCATGTAGTTTTTCTTCGATGCGGGGGGAAGGACCACATTGCTTTGTCTTACCCAGAGGTAATAACCCCGTCAGTAGTCCCCGAAGCCAGTGGGGGCCCGCGTCCGGCAGACAAAGACGAGCCGTCTGCTTCCCCCCAAGCGGTACCCGCCTCCAGCGTGAAGCCGAAAGGTCAGCCGGGTCGGCAGCCGAACCCGGCGTCTCAGGTCCCACGCGGCGGGTAATGATGCCACGGGCCCCACGCACGCGGGCAGACGAGACGTCACCTTGGGCCTAGCCTGCTAGGCCTCGGGCGTAGCCCAGTAGGCCTCGGGGCGCAAGCCAGGATCCTCTACGCCCCGAAGCGGTGGTTATGGCCCAGGCCACCCACACGTGCACAGATATTCCTGGGGAGTGGGCGCAGTTAATCCTCACGTCCCCCGGACGTGGCCTCCCCATTTAAAAGGGGAGGAAGGGCAGAGGGCGGAAGCGCTCGCACCCCCTTTGCACCCTTGCTTTCTTTCCTCTTGTCTTCTCCGCTTCCTCGCACGCCGCTTCTCTTCTCGCTCGCAAGCGTGCTCGCATGTCGTCTCGCTGTTGCAATGGCTGACGTCCGCAGAGGAAGCAGGGCCGGGTCCATGGTCAAGGAGGCCGCCATTGAGGATCTCCGCAGCGCGCGCATGCTGCCGCTGGCGGAGCGCGTGATCGCCCGCGCACCGGGCGACGAGTTGGTGCCCAACCCGCAGGAGGGCGAGTTCATTGTCTTCCCGTGGCTTCGGTCTCCCGGTGAGCCATTTCTTCTGGATAATGATGGACATGTTCTATCTCTAGCCGCACAATCTCGGCCCCAATGCCATCCTCTGCCTCATCAGCTTCGTGACGCTATGCGAGGGGTACTTGGGGATTCTTCCCTTCCTCGACTTCTTCAACTCTCTCTTCTACCTCAAGGCGCTGAAGAGCAATGCCTGCGGGGGCGCGGTGGTGTGTTGCCACGGCACGCGCTTCCCATACTTCTCCCTCATCGGCTCTGTCAAGGGGTGGCATCGGACGTTCTTCTACATGAAGAACGCCGACCCACAACTGGACAACATTCGGTTGCCGCCTATCGCCAACGCGCAGCCTCCAGGGCGAACTGGTTGGGAGCTTCCCCGCACGGAGTGGCTCTAGAGGAGCTCGGCCGGCTCGCGCAATTGAGGAGTGGGGAGGGGCTGGTCGCCTCCGATCTGGTGGCGTCCTTCATTGCGCGTCGGGTGCTGCCTCTCCACATGAGGCCGCATCAGATCTCTGATATGTCCGGCCGCCATGACCCATGCCGGTTGATGACCGTCGACCTAACGCCAGCTCAGGTGGCATAGCAGGTGAACGCCATCACCGCGTTCGAGCTAGCACCGGCGTCATGGACTTTTGGGAAGGAGCCGTACTGCCGCCTTAACTGTCCTTTCCTAGTACATTCTGTTGAGGCGGCCCTTTTTGTTTGAATCTCCCCAACGGGTCAGCCGGCATCTGTCCTTACTTTTCCGTCCTGACAGCAGTTGTTCGTGCGATAGAATACGCTAGACGACCCACACCCCTAGGTCTTCGAGGCGGAGCGCGACCACTCCGACTCTGAAGACTACGAGCAGGGAGGCCCGCCTGAAGAGCGGGTCGACCCCTCAGGGGAGGTCGAGGAGGTGGCCAACCCGGGAGCCGGAGGGCCCAGTGCAGTCGGGGGGGTTTGGGGCAGCCGGGCAGCCCCGCGGAGCCGGTGAGTATCCTATCAGTCCCACGATCAAGGACTGGACTGCCGATCATGATGACGATGATGATGATGATGTGATGATTCTGAACGCGCCTCCTCCCTCAGTTCAGCAAGGCCGGAGCGGGCGGAGCGAGGAGCAGCCGGCTCGTACCCCAACGGCCCGAGCCGGCAGCCAGGCAAAGAGGCCGGCTCAGGAGGAGCCGGCGGCCCTGCCGCTTGCCGCTAAGCGGGTGAAGGTGGCCGTGCGGGAGCCACCGGCGCTCGTCAGGCGTACTCTACCCGTCGTTATTGGGTAAGTGTCTTCTTTCTTGTGTAGGTTCCTTTGCTGGTTGTAGGTTGGCCGGTGCCTAACCCTTTCGTGCCTCAAGGACCCCATCGAACTCCACGACGGGGAGTCGGCGGCCGACCCGACGGACGCCGCCAGCCGGCTGGCCCGCAAGCATGCAACCACCCAGTGTGAGGAGAAGAGGAGGCTCGCGGAGCTGCAAGCCTCAAAGTCTAGGGCCCAAGGCGGTGCCTCGCTCTCCGGGACTTTGAGCGACGGGAGGCGGAGGAGGTCCGCGAACCCCGGGCGGGCATTCGACTCGGCGATGGAATCGACCCGCCTGTCGAGGCCCCCGTCAAGCGAGATGCACATGGGGATGGTCGTGCCCCCGTCTGTAGAGGAGGCGGCCCGACCGAGGGCGGAGGCTACGGAGCTGACCCTCGAGGAGACCCGGCCGACGGTGCCGGAGGTGACGCCACCTGCGGCCGAGCCGGCCCGGGTCGACATGTCGGAGGTTCCGGTGTCCCCAGAGGCGACGCTGGAGGCGCCGGCCATGGAGGTGGAGGCACCTTCCGTCACGGCCATCGCGGCGGGCTGGGCGGAGAAGGGGGCAGTGCTGCCGCCTGGCGAGGGGCAACTGGGGTCCGATTCCCGTGCCCTCGCCGTCATCAACCCTTCCCCGGTAGCCGGCACCATGGAGAATGTCGGGGCGGGCAGCGACGACAGCTGGAACCGGAGGTCAATGATCGACGTGATCCGGGAATGGGAGGAGCTGGCGCGCATCCCAACCCTTCCGGCTCCCCCGGCAGGCAGCCTAGTCCCCGCGTTCGGGGAATTGGGGAGCGCCCTGGAGCGGTGTCGCGAGGACCTGGCCCAGTTTGCGAAGGCGGCCGACGCCACCCTGCGGCACGCAGAGGTAAGTTCGTTTTCCTTGTCTAAATTTTCAGTGGGGACGCGCGAGCGCACCCACTAGGTAAAGCCCCCGAGATGCGGGCCGGCTGACCGGCTGTGGGGCAGCCAGGCCGGATCTCCTTGTGCGTCTTCTTACTTTGACTTCTCATGGCAGACGGCAAATGCCTGGCGGCAGGAGCTGTTTGATGAAGCGGTCCCCATCCACAACCGCGACAAGCACGGCTTTCTACCGGCTGGGGGACGAGCTGACGCGGGTGCAAGGTACGTCAAGTCTTGTGGGGGGTTGTAGCCCCCGGGAGCCGGCAGCCGGCTTCTTGGCAGCCGGAAAGGGTCTGGAAAGCCTAGCTGACGCAAATCTTTACTTTGCAAGGGAGCTGACCACCCTCCGAGCGGAGAAGGTCGCGGTGGTCTCTGAGCGGGACCAACTGACACAGAGCATCCATGCGGTCACCTAGAAGAAGGACCGACTGGTCGGCCTGCTGGTCGACGGGTAAGCGGCCTAGGATCGTCTGACGGCCGATGTGGCACGGGAGGTGACGACCAAGGAGAAGGCCGTCAAGGAGGCGGCTGACGCCGCCCAGCAGACCGCCGCCCTACAAGGCGATGTGACCCGCCTTGAGAGGACGCTCGAGGAGCTCAAGGGTTCCCTCGCCAAGGCGGAGGCGGCGTTGATGTCGAAGAAGGACTCGTTGCTCCACTTTGTCATTGAGGTGGACGACTCCCATGAGCGTGAGTGCCCGTTTTTCTCTTTTCAGTCGGCTGCCTTTTTCTTGCTAGTTATTGTCCTTGATTTGCCTTCTTCTCCTTCCTCCCTTTCTTCTTCAAGGCACTTCCTGGAAACCCAGCGCCGCGCTGAGCATGCCGTCGAGGAGCACCGGGAGTGTCTCCAGTCGCTCGGGCGCTCGATCGAGGAGAACTCCGCGTGGGATATGGCAGAGCTTGGGCTCACCATAGAAAACCGGTTGATCCACCTCGAGCGGAGCGTGGACCGGCTGAAGACGGTCGTCAAGGAGGTCATCACTGCCTATGGCCGAGCCATGGAGGAGCCCTGGATAAACGCGTGGCCTTGTGGCCCGGCTCGAGGTCTGGAAGGCCTCGGCGTCTCGAGCCGGCACACAGATGGCGCTCCGGTTCGTCACCTCGTGGTATCGAGGTGTTGACTTAGACCGGATGGCCACCATGCGGGACGAGCCGGTCCTCGTCCACTGGATCAATGAGCTCGCGTCGTATGTTGAACCAAACGAGCTCCTGCCGACCCTTGGCGAGGATGGTGGGCCGGTGGCCGAGGACTCCTTCAGCAACCCCCAAGGTCTGGAGGACGAGGAGGTCACCGATGTGAGCATCGACTCCAGCGCCGAGATGGTTGGTATTGCAGAGGCTGCCCCGAATGCCAAGGAAGCTGACACGAAGGCCACGACCACCTCTGAGATGAGAGTCAGGCCACCCAACGATGTGCCGGCTGGAGACGCGCCGGCTGGCGATGCGCCAGTGGCCTGAGCCCTAGGCGTGTTTATCTTTTTCTTTTGTTATCTTTCCTGCATGTTAGACTCAAGTCCACCCACTGGGGGTGTAATGTACTGAACCTTGATGGCTGTGGGCCTCTTTTGTTTTAACTCTGTGCTTTGAATGCTTAATTTGTTTGCCAATTATGCACGCCTGCTCTTCCTTAGTCCTTTTTTGCCCCTTTGGTACCATCTACTCAGCCCCTTTTCCCTTTGGTTTCGGCCCCTCCAGCCCGACAACTGGGAGCCGGTCTATAGCTGGGTCGGGGCGTCCTCCTCGAGGGAGCCAGTTCCAAACTTAGTAAAGACGAGGGTTTTTTGGGTAAGTTGAGTGGCAGAGGCGAGGAGGTGGTCCGGCTGGACCTAGCCGGCAACCCCTTGCGATCGATTTTTCATGTGTGCCAAGTTTTGACGCCTCGAGGCCCCGTCAGCCGCACATCCGGGAGCCGTTCTGTAGCTGGGAGGGGGGAGGGCTTGCTTGGCTCACACTACTTGGTTGATTTTGGGAGAGGCGACCTAGGACCTGATGGAGAGCCCTCGGGGCCGGGAGCTGGGTCGTGGAGCCGGTGAGTGAGAAAACCTTGGAGGGAAATGAAAAGGGCGTGCCCCAAGAGCCGGCCTGGGGCAGCCATTGCATTCATAAGCCCAAAAGGGGACGGATACATACATACACTGGTTTTTTCAGCAGTAAAACGAACGGAGGAGCGCCGCGTTCCACGGGTGCTCGGTCTCCTCGCCGGAGCAGCTTGTGCTGGCCGGCTGTCCACTGGATCTGCCTAAGCACCAGGTCCTCTTCGCGGAAGGAGAGCGGTCGGATCCGCTTGTTGTGGTAGTACCGACATTTCTGCTGATAGATGGCCGTCCGGCTCAGGGCTAATTCGTAGGCTTCTTCGAGTAGGTCGACATCGTCTTCTCTTGCCTCATTTGCGTCCTTCTCCGTGTATAGGGCGACCCGAGGCGTGTCGAACTCGATATCGGTGGGAATGATCGCCTCGGACCTGTACACAAGGAAGAAGGGCGTGTAACCGGTTGATCAGTTGGGAATGGTCCTAAGGCTCCAAAGGACAGCCGGTAGCTCATCGACCCAGCAGCCGGCTAACCTCACCAGCGGTATTACGAGCCGGGGCTTGATGCCAGATAGGATTAGGCCGTTTGCCCTCTCGACTTGGCCGTTTGACTATGGATGAGCGACAGGGGCTAGGTCGAGCCGGATGCCCTGCTTGGAGCAGAAACGCGCGGGCGCGCCCATGGTGAAGTTTGTGCTGTTGTCGATGATGCCGTTGTCGTCAATGAACCGAACGGCCGTGGGGCCATCGAGCTTCTTGATTTTCCGGGCCTCAATCCACTTGGTGAATTTTTCAATAGCCACAAGTAGGTGAGTCATGCCGCCTCGCGTGGTCTTGAAGGTACCCACCATGTCCAGCCCCCAGACGATGAAAGGTCATGAGTGGGGGATGGACTGGAGGGCCAAGGCCGGCAGGTGGCTCTGCATGCTGAAACGCTGGCAGCCCTCGCATTCATCGACCAACTTCTTGGCCGCCTCCAAGGCTATTGGCCAGTAAAATCCGTGGCGGAAGGCCTTGGCCACCAGGGTTCTGGAGGCGGCGTGGTGCCCGCACTCGCCCTGGTGGATTTCGAGGAGGATCTCCTCACCCTTTTCCTGCTCGACACACCGTTGGAAGACGCTGGTGGCGCTGCGGCGGACGAGCTCATGGTTGATGATGTTGTAACCGAGGATCGGCGCTAGATTTGTCTTGCCAGGGCCTCGTCCGGGGGGAGCTGGCCACGAGGAGGAACGCCAGGATGGGCTGGGCCCATGAGGGAGCCGAGACAGGAGCCGGTTTGGGAGCCCCCGGGTCTGGGTGATCAGTCCCCGGGACCGGCTCGTCAGCCACCAGGACCGGCTCGTCAGCCGCCGGGACCGGCTTGCCAGCCCCCAGGGCTGGATCGTCAGCCCCCGGGTCGAGGGCAGCCGGAGGGGCGTCAACTGCCATCATGACAGCCACGGCGTTGGAGCCATCCACCTCGGATGCGGCCGGCTCATCCAGTGTCGGCATGGAAGCCGGAGCCGACGGAGCCGGTGGTGAGGTTGCCGGGGGAACAACTGGAGCCGCCGACGGGCCGGCTGCATCAGCCGACACGAAGATGGACTCTGACTCCGGGGAAGGCTTGATCGATGGCTTGAGCAGCCGCTCGAGGGAGACGCCGGCTGGGATGGCCTGCTGGGTGGAGCCGATTTTTGCCAGCGCGTCGGCTGCCTCGTTGTCCGCCCGTGGGATGTGGTGGAACTCAAAGCCCTTGAAGGAGCCGGTGAGTTGCTGCACGAGGAAGCGGTAGCTGGCCATGTTGGCGTCCCTGGCGTCCCATTTGCCAGAGACCTGTTGCACCACGAGGTCGGAGTCATCGAAGCATAGGATACGCCTAATGCCGATCTCCTTGGCGAGCCAGAGGCCGCTGACGATGGCTTCGTACTCGGCTACGTTGTTGGAGGCGGTGAAGTGGATCTGGAGGGCGTACTTGAGCTGGTCATCTTTTGGAGAGGAGAGGACTATGCCAGCACCCAGGCCGGTCCTCATTTTTGAGCCGTCGAAATGCATCCGCTAATGCGTGGAGTCTGGGGAACGCGGCACGAACTCAATCTCCACCCAGTCGACGAGGAATTCGGCCAACGCCTATGACTTGATGGTGGTACGTGGCTCGTACTGGATCTCATGATCGGCAAGAGCGATGACCCACTTGGCGATCCGGCCGGTGGAGTCCCGGCCGCTCATGATCTCGCCGAGCGGGGCCGTGCTCACCACGGCGATGGTGTGCTCCTGGAAGTACTGCTTGACCTTCTTGGCGGTGAAGTATATGCCGTAGCACATCTTCTGGTAGTGGGGGTAGTTTTGCTTGGAGGCGGAGAGGACATCGCTGAGGTACTAGATGGGGCACTGGACCAGCAGGTATTTGCCCTCCTCCAGCCGCTCGACCACCAAGACGATGCTGATGACGTGGGTGATAGCCATGATGTAGGCGAGCAAGGGCTCCTTCTCAGCCGGCATGACCAAGATGGGTGCACGGGTGAGAGCCCGCTTCAGGCCACAGAAGGCCTCGTCTGCCTCGTCGGGCCAGTCGAACATGCCCGGCTTCTTGGCGTGATCCGACTCGACCAGAGTCGTCTTGCGAAGGAGCTCATAGAGGGGCAGGGCCTTCTCCCCCAACCGGCTGATGAATCAGTTGAGCGAGGTGAGGCGGCCGACGAACTTCTGGACGTCATGGAGTCGGGTCGGCTTGGGCATGCGCTCAATGGCGCTGATCTTCTTTGGGTTAGCTTCGCTGCCGCGGGCGGACACAAAGAAACCCAGGAGCTGGCCGGCTGGGACGCCGAAAATGCACTTCTTCGGGTTGAGCTTGATATTCTACTTGTGCAAGTTCGCGAAGGTTTCCCAGAGGTCATCGAGGAGGCTGAAGTGCTTCTTGGTTTTGACGACGATGTCATCAACGTAGACGTGGACGTTCCTGCCTATCTAAGGCAAGAGGCACTTCTGCATGCACCGCTGGAAGGTGGCGCCTGCGTTCTTCAAGCCGAAGGACATGGTGATGTAGCAGTATGCTCCGAAAGGCGTGATGAAGGTGGTCTTAAGCCGATCCAACGGATCCAGGTTGATCTCGTGATAGCCGGAGTAGGCGCCTAGAAAGGATAGCAAGTCCCAGCCGGTCGTGGAGTCGATGACTTGATCAATCCACAGCAGGGCGAATGGATCCTTCGGGCATGCCTTGTTCAAGCTGGTGTAGTCAATGCACATGCGCCAAGTCTTGTTCTTCTTCAGCACTAGGACTGGGTTGGCCAGCCAGTCCGGGTAGAAAACTTCCATGATGAAGCCGGCTGCGAGGAGATAAGCGATATCTTCCCCTATAGTGCGTCGCTTCTCCTCAGAGAAACGGTGTAGGGGTTTCTTGACCGGCTTAACGTCCGGCCGAATGTGTAGTTTGTGCTCGGCAAACTTCCTCGGAACACCCGACATGTCCTTGGGGGACCATGCAAAGATGTTCCGTTTCTCACGTAGGAAGTCGACGAGCTCACCTTCCTATTTGCTATCGAGGCGGGAGCCGATGGTGACGCACTGAGCGGGGTTAGCCAGGTCGAGCGGAATCTACCTGGTGTCTTTGGACGGCTGGAAGGAGGCCTCGTCGACCGACTGTGAGGGAGGAGCCAGAATGGCAGGCTGGCTGCCGGCGAGGGCCACGAGCCAGTCGAGCTGTCGCTTCTCCTCGGCTATCTTTAGGGCCTCGGCCAGCCGGCTGCTGTCTTGAGCGCACTCGAGCGACATATTGTAGTCTCCCGTGATGGTGACGATCCCCTTGGGGCCCGGCATCTTGAGCTTATGGTAGGCATAATGGGGGATTGCCATGAAATTGATGAGAGCCGGCCGTCCCAGCAGTGCGTGGTAGGGCCTTGCGAGGTCCACCACCTTGAACGGCACCGGCTCGCGGCGGAAGTGGTCGGGGCCACCAAAAAGGACGTCAAGCGTGATCTTGCCGACAGGGGAGTGAGACTTTCCAGGCATGATGCCGTGGAAGACCGTCTGGCTTGCCTGCAAGTCCTCTATCTTGAGCCCCAGCTTGCGCATCGTGTCGAGGTAAAGGATGTTGATGCTGCTGCCACCATCGGTCAGCACCCGTGAGAAGCGGCAGGTGCGCTTCTTGGTGGCAATGGTGGTGTCGAGGACTAGGGCGTAGCTGCCGGGACTCGGCATCACAGCTGGGTGTTCTGCCCGGCTCCATGTTACTGGCTTCTCCGACCAGTGCATGAACTGGGGAGTTGCCGGCATTGTGGCGTTCACCTCACGGTGGAGCCCGCGCCGAGCATGCTTGCTCGTCTCTTCACTGGTGAAGACCATGTAGCAACCGACCTGGTCGGGGAACTGGTCATGCAGGCGACCATCGTTTTGGGCCGGAGCCGGCACCGGGGTGGTAGCTGGGGCCGGGGCCGGTGCACGGGCAGGCGGCACGGGAGTAGCCGGAAGGCCGTCCCCCCAGGCCAGTCGCTGTGAGAAGCTGCACTGCCGGAGCGTGTGCATGGAGGGCTTGGCCCGATAGTGGTTCTTGTAGGGGAGGTCGAGCATCTGCTCGAAGGTGAGCTTGGGCTGCCAGGCAGCCTTGCCACTGCGCTGGCCCTGGTTGGAAGACTGGGCAGCCGGCTCCTGCTCCTCGATGGTGGCGACTTGCCGGCTCACGTAGCGGGAGTCGGGCTGGTCGTTCTTGCGTTTGTTGTTGTCGGCAGCTGGTCGGGACGCCGCTGGCGTTGGCGTGACCTTGGTCGGCGGGGTCGTCTTGACCCGAATGGCGGAGTTGCCGTGGCGTACTTGTCCGCCTTGGTCATGAGCTCGGCGAGCGTAACCGGCTCGGAGCACAAAAGCTTGTGATTGAGGGGGGTGCCATCGCGATAGCCTTTGATGAAGTATTGTATGGCTTGCTCCTCGTGCACCCCCTCGCAGGAGTTGCGGAGCTCGGTCCACCGGGTGAGGTAGTCGCGGAGGGATTCGTCCGGCCCTGAACGCACATGACTAGTTCATGGGGGCGGCCATGCCACGTGTAGGTGCCGGTGAAGTTGCGGAGGAAGGCCTCCTCAAAGTCCGTCCAGGTGTTGATGTTGCCGGCTGCCAGGCTATAGAGCCAGGTGCGGGCCGAGCCGATCAACATGAGGGGAGTGTAGCGAACGGCTACGCACTTGTTGCCCCTGGCAATGCCGACTGCAGTGGTATAGTCGATCAGCCAGTCTTCGGGCTTGGCAGCCCCGTTGTACTTTGGGGTGTCTCGGGGGAGTGTGAAGCCGGTCGGGAACGGCTCGTTGCGGATGCGAGGGCCAAAACACGCCGGGCCAATCGAACGCTCCTCCTCGAGGAGGGCCGACTGCGCGAGTTGGTCGATGCGGAGGCGGGCGTCATTCTCGTTGCGGGGGACACGTGGCCCGAGCCAGGCCTAGAGCTCGGGGCGGATGACTGGTGGAAAGGATCATTCTGGCTCGCGTCGCGAGGGCGGAGTGTGCGCGCTGTTGCGCCGCCTGACGGCAGCCGATGCCTCGTGGTGGTGGCCGCTGCGAGGCGGGTCGTTGGTGCACCGGCTGTTTACAGCCGGCTGCTCGATCCCCGGCAACTGAGAGCGCCGGGGGTTGCTTCCCTCGACTCGGCGGCCGGAGGCGCGAGGGGAACAGGAGTGCTGAGCCGGATGACGGGCAGTAGTCCCCGTGCCCTCGTGCTCGAGCCGGGGGCCTGGAGAGGCGGCGCCGCCTCCCACGAGCAGTTGCTGCTGCGCGTCAGTAGCGTCGATGAGGTCCTTGATGTGACGCTCATGGGTGGCACGTTCTTTGCCTTCCAAGGTAGCCAAATCCTTCTAGGCTACCTTGGCAGCTCGCAGGTTGGCTGTGAGGGTGTCGTAGACGAGCATCTTGCCGCCCAAGATTTCGGCGACCACGTGGCCGCGGTCATGCACAACCCCACGCCGACTGGGCTCGGTGCCAGCCGGGGTGAGACCATAAGCGGAGGCGTACTCCTGTTGAGCAGCCTCGATACGACGCCGCGTGTCCATGAGGGCTCTGGCATCCTCGAATAGGAGGCGGCGTGCCACCTCCAGCTCGGCCGTGGTGGCGTTGGGGTTTGCTGCCGGGGCAATGGGAGTGCTCAAGCCCCGGAGGGCCGCCCCGAGTGGGTCGGAGGTACCGACGCGAGCCGCGGCGGTGTCGGCCTCGGCCTGCGCACGGCCAGAGAAGGTGGAGGAGATGATAGCCATTGCTCCCACACGGTCATGGAAGCTGTCGGGCTGGGCCGCGGCGAGTGCTCCCACAGCCGTCGGCGGATAACCACTGGTGAGCACCTGGCTAGGGTACTCGCTGGCGACCAACTCTTCGGCAAGTCTTAGCCCGCCAAAGCACTCGGTGAGCGCATCGATGTCGAGCGCGAGGTTGATGGAGCTGCCCGCAGGGCCTGCTGGAGCAAGCCCCACGAGCCCACGGTTTCACCTGGACGTGCGGCGGCGGGGGGGAATGGCGAGGGGTCATGCTCGGAGCATGAATCCGGTCGGCGCCGCGTACGGCCCCACGGTGGGCGCCAACTGTCGTTGTTTTGTCACGACAGATGCCATGGGTAGGCTTATCGTAGGTGGTTGGGGCCGGAGGATGCCGACGGGCTCCGGGTGCGGGATTAGGTACAAGTTGTGGTGACACATGATGTACCCAGGTTCAGGGCCCTCTGTGGGAGGTCACACCCCTACTCCTGCTTGGTCTAGTTATTGAATAGGTATGTTTACAAGGATGCTCCTGGAGCTGTGTCTAGAGGAGGAGGAAGGAGCATCCGGCTCATCCTCCTTTGTTACTAGGGATGAATATGAGGGGAGCTAGCTCCATGGGTGTGTATGCATGAGAGTGGTCGTCCCCATTTCATGGGGGGTTCGGGTGTTTTATAGGCCAACCCCCGGCTTTACAATACTCCTAAATGTGGGGCCCGGCTCACCAGGGGGTCCCACCTCTCGAGCCATCTTGTCGCCCGTAGGGTCCACTGGTTGTGCGGTCCCGTCGCCCGCTGGGGCCTGCCAGCCGGCTCCGCGATTGGCCCCCGCCCACCTTCTACGGCACGGGTCGCCCAGATGACGTCGTCTAGTGCCAGCGGGCCGAAGTCTCCGGTATGGCCGGCTGCACTGTAGCCACATCGGAGCAGGTAATCGAGTGGGCGGGGGTGTGCTAGCACTGTTCCCCCACCCGGTCGCGGTCGCCAAGGTCAGCTGCCCGGACGGCCAGACTGTAGCCACGCGCGAGTGAGCATCAGTGGACACCGTGGCTACACTAGCGTTTGTTGTGGCGGTCATGTCGTGTCGTCGTACCCACGTGCAGAGGGACGGGACGTTGCTTGCCTGCCCATAGGTCAACGAAGGAGGAGGCTCACAGGCAGCAGATCACGTCCCGCCAGCCGGGGGCTGAGTCGGCACCTTGACAAGCCGCCCCCGAGTTAGCCGGAATTCTCTCCTGCCGGCTGCGCACCAGCCGGCCAAGAGGCAGCTAGCAGCGTATTTTTTCTTCGAAGTGAGGGGAAGGACCCCGTTGCTTTGGCCTAGCCAAGGGTAATAACCCCGTCAGTCCCACTTGAGGAAAGTATGGCAGAAGCTATGATTCCCTCACAAGTGGGGATGAAATTCTGGACTTTATGAAAAAAAGAGGTCAATGAAGCCAAAATAAAAAAATATAATAAAAGGGGCCTTAGATGCCCACAAAAAAATGAGACAAAAGAGAGAAGGGACATTGCTACTACCTTTTTTCCACACTTGTGCTTCAAAGTAGCACTATGATCTTCATGATAGAGAGTCTCCTATTTTGTCACTTCCATATAACTAGTGGAATTTTTTTTCATGATGCACGTCCACTTAGTTCCTCTTTGAGCTTTCATACACTTATAGCTCTAGTGCATCCGTTGCATGGCAATCCCTACTCACTCACATTGATATCTATTAATGGGCATCTCCATAGCCCGTTGATATGCCTAGTTGATGTGAGACTATCTTCTCCCTTTCCTTGACAACCTCCACCATATTCTATTCCACCTATAGTGTTATATACATGGCTCGCGCTCATGTATTGCGTGCGAGTTGAAAAAGTTTGAGAAAATAAAGGTGTGAAAACAATTGATTGACTTTTCATCGGGGTTTTGCATGATATAAATACTTTGTGTGGGGAAGATGGAGCATAGCCAGACCATATGATATTGTAGGGATAACTTTCTTTTGCCATTAGATTTTGAAGAGATACAATTGCTTTGCTAGTATGCTTGAAATGTTATTGTTTTATATCAATATTAAGCTTTTGTTTTGAGTCTTATGGATCTGAATATTCAGGCCACAATAAAAATTATTACATGGATAAATATGTTAGGTAGCACTCCACATCAAAAATTCTGTTTTTTACATTTACCTACTCGAGGACGAGCAGGAATTAAGCTTGGCGATGCTGATACGTCTCCAACGTATCTATAATTTTTGGGTATGCTATTATATTATCTGTTTTGGATGTTTTATATGCATTAATATGCTATTTTATATTATTTTTGGGACTAACCTATTAATCTAGAGCCTAGTACTAGTTTCTGTTTTTCCTTGTTTTTGAGTTTTGCAGATATGGACTATTAAACGGAGTCCAAATGTAATAAAACCTTCACAAAGAATTTTTCTGGAAGGAAACAAATCAAGTAGGCTTGGAGTGCATGACAAGAATCCTGCCAGGGAGCCACAAGCCTGCTAGGCGCCCCCCTGGCCGCGCCTAGCAGGCTTCTCATCTCGCAGCAGGTCTCCTAACCCTAATCTTTGGCCTATAAATTCCCAAATATTCCCCCAACATAAGAACGAGCCACGCAAATACTTTTCCGCCGCCAGAAGCCTCCGTTCCCGAGAGATCCAATCTTAGAGCCTTATTCGATAATCTGTCGGACGGTGTTTTGATCACGGAGGCCATCTACATCAACTCCATTGCCCCTCCGATGATGCGTGAGTAGTCCACAACAGACCTATGGGTCCATAGATAGTAGCTAGATGGATTTTTCTCTCTCGTTGATCTTCAATACCATGTTCTTCATGATCTTCATGGAGATCTATCTGATGTAACCCTCTTTTGTGGTGTGTTCGTCAAGATCCGATGAATTGTGAGTTTATGTTAAGATTATCCATGAATCTTATTTGAATCTCCTCTGAATTCTTATTTGCATGATTTCATATCCTTGTAAGTCTCTTCGAGTTATTTGTTTGGTTTGGCCAACTAGATTGGTAATTCTTGCAATGGGAGAAGTGCTTGGTTTTGGGTTCAATCTTGCAATGTCCTCACCCAGTGACATAGCAGGGATAGCGAGGCACATATTGTATTGTTGCCATCAATGGTAACAAGATGGGGTTTCCATCATAGTTCTTGAGTTTATCCCTCTACATCATGTCATCTTTCTTAATGCGTTACTCTGTTCTTCATGAACTTAATACTCTAGATGCAGGCAGGAGTTGGTCGATGTGTGGAGTAATAGTAGTAGATGTAGAATCGTTTTGGTCTACTTGATACGGACGTGATGCCTATATGCATGATCATTTCCTTGGATAACTACATGATTATTCGCTTTTCTATCAATTGCTTGACAGTAATTTGTTTACCCACCATGATATTTTCCTTCGAGAGGGAAGCCTCTAGTGAAACCTATGGCCCCCAGGTCTACTTTCCACAATATACTTTCGGATCTATAAACCAAAAATACTTTGCTGCAATTTATTTACCTTTGACTTTCCATTCCTGTTTAAATTTATCTCTATTGTATCTAATCCTTGCAAATAATCGTGAAGGGATTGACAACCCCTTTATAGCATTTGGTGCGAGAGTTTGATTGTTTGTGTAGGTGCATCCATTGGTGACTTTATTGTTCCTCCTACTGGATTGATACCTTGGTTCTCAACAACTGAGGGAATTACTTATCTACTTTTTTGCATCACCCTTTCATCTTCAAGGGAAAACCAATGCAAACTCAAGAGGTAGCACCTATTGTTGCTTCTACCGTAGGTGCATCGCATGCGAATTAAATTCCTACGCACAGAACAACCAAGAACATGCTACGGAGATGGATCACATATTTTTACCACTAGACGCACAGTGTCGTGCAGCGGAAGTAGAGTTGGGGCAGCGCTTTCGTGTGGTCCGTCTCCTCCTTGTCTGATCTCCCTCAAATAGCCGTTCCGATCTCTCTCGAACAGCCGGTCACTGGATCCCACGTACAGGTTCACCGGAGCGGCGCAAGTGCACCGCCTCTAACGGTATCCACGCGTGCAGGAGGAACACCCATTCGGCGGGCTGCTAGGTCCGATAACACGGTTGGCGGCCGCGAGTGGAGGTGGCTAGTTGCAACTCATGCAAAGCCCTAATGACGGTGCCGAAGCGATCAACCAGATGGGTGTGCCGCACCTCCTCTATATATAGACATCCGGTGCGAGCTCAACTCTTGGGCCTCGTAGGATCCTAAAGCCCACGTGTTCCTTCCCTTAGCCGCACGACCCTTTAGGTTCTCGTCCACTTGGTCGCGAGTCAGATGACATCCGACTCGACCGGTCGGTAGCGGCCTCTAGCAACACGTGCCGACTCCAAGTGTCCAATGAAGATGGTTAGGCGAACCTATTCTTCACACTTCTGTTCCCTTCGCCACACGATATATGTTGTCATGCACAAGGCAATATGGTCATCCTTGTTGCACCACGACCTCTTTCTTGTTCTAGTGAATCCGACCAACACTTTCGATTATCTCATAATCCTCATCGCATGGCCACGCTTATCGAGGTCGGATCACCCAAGGGGCCCAGAGTATATCTCTCCTGATCGGATGGGCAAATCCCATCTTGCTCGACCATGTCTCATAGCATGGGTCTGGACAAGCCCGAAACCTACCTTTTTAACTACCCAGTCACGGAGTAGCGTTTGGTCGGCCCAAAGCAAGTCGGTCACCATCTCGAGTACATGCGCCAGCTCAGGTCTTAAGACATAGAACATATGTTGTACTAGAGACTCACAGATGACCTATCGTTGCGTCTCATAGTTGGGTTTGTCCAACTCAGACCTTATCTCGACTCGGAGCTGACTATGTCCAATCCGACCAGACCATTTTGAGTCCATATTATCCATCTAGCATCCAATGCTACATGGTCAGTGAGACCAAACCATCCACTGTGTCATATGCTGGTCTGATTAGTTGTGTGTCCACACAACCCTTTGGACTAGGGACCATTTAGGACAGTTATCATACAATGCATAGTCTCACAAACAAGTCACATACTTGTTAATACACATCAATGATAATGTCCAAGGACTATCTTTATTCATAAACACATAGGAAATATCATCAGACATGATTGCCTCTAGAGCATATCTCCAATACCTATATATTCATAAACCACCAGAAATAACCCTAGAATCCTCGTTCTGCTGCCGCAACTCTCTGTATTGATGAAAAACCAATCTGAAGGCGTTCCACTACCCTGCCGGAGAGGGTAGATCATCTCCGGTGGCCATCTTCATCATCTCGACAGAGTCCATGATGAGGAGGGAGTAGTCCGCCCTCGGGGCTGATGGTTTGTACCAGTAGTTATGTGCTCAATCTCTCTCTCTCCTTCTCTCTCTCTCTCTCTCTCTCTCGTGTTCCTAAGATGGCACGATCTTGATGTATCGCGAGATTTGTTAATATAGTTGGATCATATGGTGTTTTCCCCTCTCTATCTTAGTGTGATGAATTGAGTTCTCGCTTTGAGATTTTATTATTGCCGGATTGAATACTTTATGCATTTGTGAGCACTTGATGTATGTCTTCCATGCGGATACTCATAGTGACATTGGGGTATTCAAGTGATTCACTTGATATGTGTTATGGCGTCAACTTGCGGATTCCAGTGACCTTGGGAATCTATGCATAGGGATTGATTGCACGTTTTCCTCCTAATTTCTTCGGTAGAAATCTTGGGGCACTCTTTGAGGTTCTTTGTGATGGATTGAGTATTATTAATCCAAAATTGTTTGATGCGCATCATATAATTAACTCATGGATACTTGTGGTGACATTGGAGTATCTAGGTGACATTAGAGTTGGTTGATGCGTATCATATGGTTTATTCTAGTACGAACTCTTAGAT
Organism: Hordeum marinum; assembly: GCA_022496015.1. NCBI lineage: Eukaryota > Viridiplantae > Streptophyta > Magnoliopsida > Poales > Poaceae > Hordeum > Hordeum marinum. The sequence goes on from CM039674.1 coordinate 12,797,530, forward strand.
AGATCGATAGGAAATGATAACTTGATGTTATTTTTAGTATGAACTCTTGGATAGATCAATCGGAAAGGATAACTTTAAGGTGGTTTCATACCCTACAAACAATTTATTCTTATGTTCTCCACTAGATAAGAACTTTGGAGTGATTCTTCGTTGCACGTTGAGGGATGGTTATCTGATCCAATCTTATTAGTATTGTTGAGAGATTGCACTAGCGAAAGTATGCACCATAGGACTTATTTCCAAGCATTTATACAACATTTTGCTCGCTATTTACCACTTGTTACCTTGCTGTTTTTATATTTTCAGATTACAAAAACCTTTTCTATCATCCATATTGCACTTGTATCACTATCTCTTCGCCAAACTAGTGCACCTATATAATTTGCCATTGTATTGGCTGTCTTGGGGACACAAGAGATTTCTTGTATTTGATTGCAGGGTTGTTTGACAGAGACCATATTCATCCTACACCTCCCACAGATTGATAAACCTTAGGTCATCGACTTGAGGGAAAATTAATACTTTCCTACAAAACTCTATGCTTGGAGGCAGAACATTGTTGCGTAGTAGACATCAAGCTCTGTTCTAGCGCCATTGCCAGGGAGGTGAGTGCTTGAAGGTATATCTTTAGATCTTGCAATTGAATCTTTTAGTTTCTTGTTTTATCACTAGTTTGGTTTTATAAAAGAGAACTACAAAAAATGGAATTGATGTGGCTTCATATTATTCGTCTTAATAATGTCTTTCGTGAAAATAATGGCTCGGAAAATTGTGCTCAATTGGTAGAGGAAGAATTTATGAAAATATTTAATGAGAATTCCTTGAATGATGAGAATGATAGAAATATTGTTAATATGACTTCTCTTAATATCCATGATGCTAATTTTATGCAAAGCCACAAGCTTGGGGATCCTACATTTGATGAATATGATATTTTCAGTCCCCCAAGTTTTGGTGAGCAAAACTATTATGATGATGCCATGCATCCTATCTATGATGATTATTGTGATGACATGTATGCTATAAATAGTAATGACAACCATGAAACTTGTGCTCGGGATTTTAATATTCAAAGTGGTTATGTCAATCAAGTACCTCATGATAGTTATTTCGTTGAGTTTGCTCCCACTATTATGAATGAGAAGAAGTTTGCTTATGTGAAGAGTGATAAATTTTCTATGCTTGTAAATCATGAAAAGAATGATGTATGTGATAGCCATATTTTTTAATTCCTTCATGATGCTACTAAAAATTATTATGAGGGAGGAACATATGCTTGTAGGAATTGCAATAATATCAAGTTTCATCTCCATATGTGCAAAGTTTTTAAGTTGCACTTGTGTTGTCTTCCTATGCTAGTTGATTATTGCTCCCATAAATTGTTTTCTCACAAAAACCCTATGCACAGGAAGTGGGTTAGACTTAAATGTGCTTGTCATGTGATTCATGATGCTCTTTTGCATTTAAAACTTTTATTCCTATACGAGCACCATTGTAATTATCATGCCTAGCTTAAAGGCATTAAAGAAAAGCGCTTGTTGGGAGACAACCCAACACTTTTACTTTCTGTTTTTATATGTTCACATGATTAAGCTACTAATAATCTTTTGTGTCTATTATTTCAATAAAGTGCCAAGTAAAGCCTTTGGGATAGTGTGGAAACTTGTTTGTTTGATTCTGTGCAAAAACAGAACGTTTCGCGTCCAGTATATGAATTGCCTCATTTTAGTGGAGAGTCAAAAAATTCTAAAATTATTAAAAAAATCTATAAAAAATCTATGATTTTTCTTAATTTTTCAAAATTTTAAGAGTCAGGGCAGTATGGTGATCATTCAGATCTTCACAGACTATTCTGTTTTTGACAAATTCTGTTTTGCATGCATAGTTTGCTTGTTTTAAATGTTTCCATAGCTTTATATTTGGTGATATAAATTGTGTTAATGATGGAATACAGTAGGTATTATGTGATAACAATTATGAATCTTGTCTTGACAGTACCTAAGTGAATGATCTACCTTTACTACACTCACCCATCTCACGAAGTTCCGTTAAGTTTTGTGTGATTGAAGTTTTCAAGTTTTCGGTGAGACCTGATATGTCATTAATAAGGAGAAGGAAGGGCATAATATTTGGGATGCCCAAGGAACCCTAAGATAATATTAAAGCAAGAATCAATCGTCTAAGCTTGGGGATGCCCCGGAAGGCATCCCCTCTTTCGTCTTCAACATATCGGTACATCTTACTCAGAGCTATATTTTTATTCGTCATATGATATGTATTTTTCTTGGAGCATCATTTTATTTTGTTGTTCTATGTTATATTTTATTTACAATCTTGTTTTTGAATACAAAGTTCCAAGAATTGCCTCTTAGGATGCTTGACTTACATGTTTGATATGTGCTATCTAAAAACAGGAACTTTTGCTATAGTGTTTGAATTTTCATATTTTACTGGAACGTGGAAAGTTTCGGAAATTTTTAAACAGTGTTTTCATATAAATTATTTATCGCGTCCTAAATTTTCATAATTTTCGAGTTGCAGAAGTACACTGTTTTCATAAATTGCTACATACTGGTCTGTTTGGACAGATTGTTGTCATAGTTTTGTTATCTACTTATCCTGTAGTTTCTATTGACTATATTGGTAGATATAAATTGTCGAAACTATGGTAAACGGTATATGATGTTTGCAAATTATTGGGCAACTTGTCTTGGCAGTACATGAAGTGTGAATTTATTCTTATGTGTACTAACCTATCTCACGAGTTCTTTTCGAGTTTTGTGTGGATGAAGTTTTTGAGAATAGGTGAAACCGTGATATGAGAGGCTTGAATGAGATACGGACACTAAAGCTTGGGGATTCCCAAGGCACCCCAAGTAAATTTTTAAGAAGTCTCAAGCATCTAAGCTTGGGGATGCTACGCATCCCACCTCTCTTCATCAACTGTTATCGGTTAGCCTATGTTGAGCCTAAATTTTTATTTGTCCACATGATATGTGCTATTCTTGGAGTGCTATTTTTCTTTTGATCGTTGTTTAAATAAAATACTCAGATCTGAAAATATTTATTGAGAGAGAGTCCTCACGTAGCTTCTTTATTGTTTGACTACTCATTGCCCTTCACTTATATGTTTTGAAGGGTAGTTTTGATGTTTACTCTTATACTTCACTTATATCCAGAGAGTAAATTGTGAATGAATTGAATATCATAAATATGAAATTATCAATGTGCTTAATGCTTAGTTGTTGATTCACATCTGGTTTATAAAGTAAAATCTATTAAAGTTTGACAATCACAATATTGGTGATACAAGCAATTCGTGAATGATTAGTATAAGGAAGAGAACTTTCACATACAAATATATTATCTTGGGCATCTTCTATGATAGTGGATACCCATTAATTATTTTCAAACTGGAGAAAATTAGTTGAAGTTGGACAAGGAATGCAATGTAATGAGTTATGGTTGTGTATATTTGTTTAGAAGTTATAGTGTTATGGATCCTCCGACATGTGGTGTTTTCTTAGGATCTTTTGCTAGCCAAAAATTCGTACTAAGTAGAGATACTACTTGTGCATACAAAAACCCTAAAACCCAATTTCTTGCCATGGGAGTCCACTATATCTACCTATATGCAGTATTACCCTGCGATTCCAAGCAAATTTGCATGTTCCACCTCTAAAATTTCAAATGAGCATCTGTTTTGGGTGCCTAGACCACTCATGGAGCAACAAGGGGAGGTCAGTACCTTCCATGTTAAGCGAGTTATTCTCATATTGAGTGTTTATTCACTCGTCCTTGCACGAGAGGGGGTAATAGGGATTCCCGGTCCCGAAAAAAATGCAAATAATTAAACAAAACTCCCCCAGGAATGTTGTTGGTATGGACGGTACCCATGGATTCGGATAGCCATGGAGTGTGTTTGTTGGTGGAGGGGGAGTAAACCTTTACTTTTACCGCTTGGGAACCTCCGCTAATGTGTTTCACATGGAAGATATTGCTAACTCTTGGTCGTAACATTGATAGGAATGGTCCACCTCCCAAAATTATATTTATCTTTGATTTAAGCTTTGAGCTCTGGCACCTCTGCATATCTCTACTTCCCTCTACAAAGGGCCTATCTTGTACCTTTCATCATTTACTTTTATGCAAGAGTCAATAGTATGCATTCTCATTTCAACCTCAATTATTCTCTAGTTGGCAAGCATCATGTGGTGGGGAAAGATCTAGGAACATATGTCCAGTAAGATATATTTGATCATGACTTATTATTGTTGACAATTATCTCTATGATAAATGAGTTGGGAGGCGAAACATTAAGCCCCCATCTTTTTCTATGTTCGATGGATGCTATTTGTTCTAAAATATGCTTTGAGTACTACTCCCTCCGTCCAGGTTTATTGGACCTGCTAGCCACATCTCGAGTACCAAGGGAGAATATTATTGGTAAGCATCTGTAATTTTTGAGCAATAACTTCAACCAAATAGATTAGTCCGTAGTTATTTCGAAGCGTCACAGCAGCCGGTTGCTGGGTTTGCTTTTGCATGCAACGAATCAGCGCATGTCCATAGGAGATAGTTATTGTGTACAGTTGGTTCTATGCATGCATGCATCGATAAACAAAAAACTATAGCCAACTGCCGCAGCTTCAGTTGAGGGGATCAAGGAAAGTGAACACACACATCCATCGAGGCCTTAGCAAAACAGTCTCTAGCTGGTTTGCTAAGAGGCCCAATAAACTCGGACGGAGGGAGTAGCAATCATAGAAGACTATATGATGATTGAGTATGTGGAGCTCTTACTTAGACTTTGTTGATAATAAGTTGAATTGCCATTGTTTGGTGACTAAGAACATAGGTTGTTATGTTTCAAGAGAATTCATTGTTTAAACCATAACATGTGAATCGCTTGCTACTTTATCATGATGAGTTTTATGAGAATTATTTGCTGTTATGATGCTACGAAAAGTGGTTTAAATTATCATTGATCAAACTTATGCACTATGCTAGCATTCACACTTCATAAATAATTTCTTTTATCGTTTACCTACTTAAGAACGAGTAGGAATTAAGATTGGGGATGCTGATACTTCTCCAGTGTATAGATAATTTATGAAGTATTCATCCCATATTCAGCTACGTTTACAATACTTTTATATGGTTTCGATGCACTTCCTTTGATTTATTTTGATCTAACCCGGGCTAACGTTGTTTTCATCAAAACTACTATGGTGTTGTTTTTTGCAGAAATAAAAGTTCTCCAAATGCAATGAAACATTTTGACAACTTTTTTGGAACAAAAGAGGCAATTGAAGCTTCATGGGATGTCCAGAAGAGCCACGAGGTGGACACAACACCTCAGGCCGCGTCAGGGCCCTCTCGCGTGGGATGGTGTCTTGTGCTCCCCTCGTGGCCCATCTTCACGTGAAACCGATGCTCAAAAATCCTATATAATCATAAACCACCAGAAATAACCCTAGACTCCTCGTTCCTCTACCTCAACTCTCTGTATCGACGAAAAACCAATATGAAGGCATTCTAGTACCCTACTGGAGAGGGTAGGTCATCTTCGGTGGCCATGTTCATCATCCCGGGGGAGACCATGATTAGGAGGGAGTAGTCCACCCTAGGGGCTAACGGTTTGTACCAGTAGCTATGTGTTCCATCTCTCTCTCTCTCGTGTTCTTCAGATGGCACGATCTTGATGCATCGCGGGCTTTGTTAATATAGTTAGATCATATGGTGTTTCCGCTATCTATCTTGTTCTGATGAATTGAGTTTTCCCTTATAGATTTTGTTATTACAGGATTGAATACTTTTATGCATTTGAGAGCAGTTGATGTATGTCTTGCATGCGGATACCCGTAGTGACATTGTGGTATTCAAGTGGTTCACTTGATATATTTTATGGTGTCAACTTGCGGATTCCGGTGACCTTGGAATCTATGCATAGGGGTTGATTGTACGTTTTCTTCCTACTTTCTCTGGTAGAAATCTTGGGGCAATCTTTGAGGTTCTTTTTGTTGGATATAGTATTATGAATCTAAAATTATTTGATGTGTATCGTATAATTAACTCATGGATACTTGTGGTGACATTGGATTATCTAGGTGACATTAGAGTTGGTTGATGCGTATCATATGGTGTTACTCTAGTACGAACTCTTAGACAAATCGATCGGAAAGGTTAACTTGTTGTTATTTTAGTACAAACTCTTGGATAGATTGATCAGAAAGGATAATTTTAAGGTGGTTTCGTACCATACAAACAATTTCTTCTTATGTTCTCCGCTAGATAAGAAATTTGGAGTGATTCTTCATTGAACCTTGATGGATGGTTATGTGATCCAATTATATTTGCATTGTTGAGAGATTGCATTAGCAAAAGTACGAACCCTAGGCCTTATTTCCAAGAATTTATACAATGTTTTTCTCGTTGTTTACCACTTCTTACCTTGTTGTTTTTATATTTTCAGCAAAAACCTATTTCTATCATCCATATTGCACTAGTGTCACCATCTCTTCGCCAAACTGGTGCACCTATATAATTTGCCATTGTATTGGGTGTGTTGGGGACACATGAGATTTACTGTATTTGATTACAAGGTTGTTTGAGAGAGACCATCTTCATCCTAAAACTCCCACGGATTGATAAACCTTAGGTCATCCACTTGAGGGAAAATTGCTATTGTCCTACAAAACTCTGCGCTTGGAGGCCCAACATAGTCTACAAGAATAAAGTTGCATAGTAGACATCGAGACTGCATCTGTATTTCCCCTAAGAGGAAGGGATGATGCAGCATAGCTATGGTAAGTATTTCCCTCAGTTATGAAACCAAGGTTATTGAACTAGTAGGAGAACCAACCAACACTATCTAAACGACACCTGCACACAAAGAACAAATACTTGCAACCCAACGCGTAAGAGAGGTTGTCGATCTCTCCATTGTAAAAGATAGATTGGTTTGTATGAGATTGGATAAATAGATTGCACAAGAACACCAAATAAAAGATGCAAATAGAAAGTGCAACAAGGTATTTTTGGTTTTGGAATTATAGATCTGAAAACAAATGCGGAAAAAGATAGATCAGAAAGCAATATATTAAAAGGATTGACCCGGGGGGCGTAGATCTCACTAGTGGCTTCTCTCAAGAAAATAGCACATGGTGGGTAAACAAATTACTGTTGAGCAATTGATAGAAGATCAAATGATCATGAAAATATCCAAGGCGATGATCAGTACATAGGCATCACGTCAATAATTTGTAGATCGAAACAATTCTGCATCTACGACTATTACTCAACACATCGACCGCTATCCAGCATACATCTAGTGTATTAAGTTCACGAAGAAACGGAGTAATGCAATAAGAACGATGACATGATTTAGACAAGATTTATTCATGTAGGAATAGACCCTATCTTGTTATCCTTAATAGCAATTATGCATGCATGCCTCGTTGCCCTTCTGTCACTAAGAGAGGAGACTGCAAGATCGAACCCATCACAAAGCACCTCTTCCCATGGCAAGAAAAATCGGTCTACTTTGCCTAACTAAACCAAAGATTCAAAGAACAAATACGATGCTATAAATAATCATGCATATAAGAGATCAAAGAAGACTCAAATAATATCCATGGACAGAAACTGATCACGAACTCAAACTCCATCGGATTCCAGCAAACACACCGCAAAAATTCATTACATCAAATAGATCTCCACGAGACCATTGTATTAATAATTAAAAGTGAGAGAGGAAGCCATCTAGCTACTGCCTATGGACCCAAAGGTCTATGGTGGACTACTCGTGCATCATTGGAGAGGGACCCATGAGGGTGATGAACCCCTTCATAATGGTGTTAGAATGGATCTCATGGTTCTGAAACTTGCGGTGGCTGGAATTGTGTTTTGCCGACTCTCCTAGGGTTTCTAGAATTTCTGAGGATTTATAGAGCTGAGAGGTGGTGGAGGAGACTTCCATGGTCCCCACAACTCATCAGGGCGCATCGGGGGTCTCTTGCGCACCCTGGTGTCTTGTGGCCCCCACGGGCCTCCCCCCAAGTGCTTCCTTGGCTCTCGAGTTGTCTTCTGGTCCAAAAAACTCCAAAACATTTCGTGGCAATTGGGCTCCGTTTGGTACTGTATTCTACGAAGTAAAAAAACAAGAGAAAAACAGCAACCGGCACTAGGCACTATGTCAATAGGTTAGTACAAAAAGATGAAATAAAGTTGCTATAAAATGATTGTAACACATCCAAGAATGATAATATAACAGCATGGAACATTCAAAAATTATAGATACGCTGGAGACGTATCATCCACGAACTCCATGCGTGGAGCCAGGGCAAATTGATAGCTAGCTCCATGGAGCGTACTCAGTGGACCTGAGCAGGACTCGACGCGATTCTTTATAGAGCGAAGTTGTTCATACAAACATGTTCTACAACAGCAAGGTAGCAATTACAATCTAAGGACTAGTATGTATGGATTTTAGAATACCTTTACGTATGAATATGATTTTCCAGATGCATGCTTAAACTAGAAGCAAAATATGGTTTGATCTCAACAGAAATTGTTGTATGCCAATGGAAAGTTAGTTGTGCATCAATGTTTTAAGAGTTATTCACTCGTTGTGGAGTGGGGGTTCACTCCTATATCACTAGTTTCTAGAGAAATAAAGAACTTTGTGCTATATTTTCCATAATGTGCACATTGTATTAAATGAAATTGCTATAGTGACATCTCCATGTATTTGAAGTTTTCTTACTTCACTTATCTGGTTCTTCATGATTTGTACCCAGTTATCTTATGCAATCATTTGTCCAGACAATCTTGGAGAAGACTGCCTAACACACCAAACACATCACACTCGCACACACTAGGACAAAGAAAGTTGAACATAGTGGGAAGGTACTCATAGTAAAATCTTCGGCGCGCAAAAAATCTTCAATTGAAATTCCAAGAAAACATTGCAATTGAGGAAAAATCTAAGCAATATAGCTTGTGTCGGCAGAGATAATGTGTAAATATTATATAACATGTATCTATTCACAAAGTTCAGTTTGCACATTTGGTTATTGGCTATGGCATTGATAGTGATAACGCAAAGTATTGGAAACTAATGAACACATGGGGTCATGGTGGGGCGAGGGTGGTTACTTGGGGTTTACCAGGTGTGGACGTCCACATGGTGTTGCATGTATTACAAAGTGTAATGGTTTTAGGCTTGTTCTTGGCAAGATAGGCAGGCACCTGAAAAATTGTCGGTGGTGGCCCTTTGCGCTATATTTTGTGATATGCGCATTCGATGGAGGGATAACTATCTTTCGGTATTGTATGGACGGAAGAATTGAGCATATAGATATTGTTTATGATGGAAAACTGTTTGATTGTGTCGATTGGTCCATTGCCCCTGTTTTCCCTTCATAAATGTTGTGATGCTAGATGTGGTTCATGTTGGGAAATTGTGGCAGTGAAGTCTATCGAGAATGCTTATGTGATCAATATAGGGGTGATTCTGAATCTATAAATACAGCAGGTTATCGATTGTGTTGTGATAAAAGGTTCCAACGGTTCTAATCTAGTTGATGTCTATAGCTATATCAGGGGAGTTGGCCTAACGACGGAGAAAGCACACCCTGGCCTAAGCACATATTTTTCCTGTAGTGTTGCTTAAATGTGACTCTTCGTATTTACAAATATATTTAAGGTCAAAATATAATTTGTTTAATATAGCATGCAATGTATGTGGTTCGGTGGTGAAAGTGAACTAAGAATAGGAATAAATGGTCCCCACCTATTTATACTAAGCATTTTTACCTCCTATTACTCACCTTCTCAATAAATATATGTTATTTTCTAGTGATACACCCACTAACATACACTTTATCTTGTTTGAACTCACCAACATAATTAACCACTCACCAACATAATTAACCACTTTGTTGCCCAATATTAAATACATTTTTTTGGAAAAAATATTCCAACATGAAATACAATTGTGTTCCATTTATGCTACTTTAGTTTTATCTTGCCACAATTTAGGAATCAATAGCTAGAACATGTTTGTATCTAAATCTAACCAAACCAAAATGAAGGTATTCATAATCACATTTCTCCATGAAATAATTTGTGACACTTATATATTGTGGAATGTTTGTCTATTTCAATATACCTAAATATCTTCATACATGCTTGTAGAGCTTCTGAGTCCCAAACACATCTTGGTAAATGTCTGTTGGTTTGCTAATTCTTAAAGATATCCATTGGGTGAGGTAGAGTACGAGGGTTGGCGATGGTGGTCGCTTCCATGTTGCTTTCCGGTTGTTGGGTGCATTAGGGTTACATGGGGATTTGTAGGAGCAAGAAACTGAAGATGCGATGACAGGCATAAGCAACAAATAGGGAGGAGGAGAGCATAAGGGGAGGCGGGGCTATCATCATGGGCGACAAGGAGGTGGCGAAGAGGAGCTATTTTGAGGAACATAGCTGACGAATGAAGCAAATAAGTCTGGAGTGAGGACATTACCATTGATACGTCTCCATCGTATCTATATTTTTTATTGTTTCATGCCAATATTATATAACTTTCACATATTTTTGGCAATATTTTATATGATTTATTGGACTAACATATTGATCCAGTGCCCAATGCTACTTTCTTTTTTTGTGTGTTTTTTGTTTCGTATAAATTCCATATCAAACGAAGTCCAAACGCGATAAAAATTTACAGAGAATTATTTTCGAATATTTGTGAATTTTGGGAGGTGGAATCAACGAGAAAGGAGGCACACAGCCACCACAACCCACCAGGGCGCGGACTACGGCACATGCGCGGGGTGATGGGTTGTGCTCACCTCGTAAGTCGGTTAGAGCTCTACTTCAGGCGCAAGGAAGCTTATATCCGGAAAAAAAAGTCATGTTAAATTCTCAGCGCAATTGGAGTTACGAATCTCTGACAATATAAGAAATGGGTTTCGGCTAGAAAACAGGAACACGAAATAGAAGAGAACAGAGAGGGGGTCCAATATCAGAGGGGCTCCTGCCCCTCCACCGCCATGGCAGCATGGACCAGAGGGGGAACTCTTCTCCCATCTAAGGGGAGGCCAAGGAAGAAGAAAAAGGAGGGGCCTCTCTCCCCCTCCCTCTCGGTGGCGCCGGAACGCCGCCGGGGCAATCATCGTGACGGCAATCTACACCAACAACTTCGCCACCATCAACGCCAACTCTCTCCCCCTCTATGCAGCGGTGTAAAACCTCTCTTCCCCATCGTAATCTCTAATTAAACATGGTGCTCAACTCCATATATTATTTCCCAATGATATTTGGCTATCCTATGATGTTTGAGTAGATCTGTTTTGTCCTATGGGTTATTTGTGGTATCATGTTATTTATGACTAATGTGAGGCCATAGGTTATACGCACTCTTACCTTTTCGCAATTTGCTAGCCTCTACGGTACCGTGCATTGCTCTTTGTCACCTCGAGAGTCAGTGCAAACTTTGTCGGTGTATCCAAACCTCGTGATATGATACGCTCTATCACACATAAGCCTTATTATATCTTCCTTAACACAAGCACCATACCTACCTAGTACGGCATTTCCATAGTCATTCCGAGATATATTGCCATGCAACTTCCACCGCTTCCATTTTTATGACTTGAGCATTCATTGTCATATTGCTGTACATGATCGTAAGATAGCTAGCATAATGTTTGTATGGCTGTTTTTATATCTTTGTTACGCTAGATCATTGCACATCCTGGTACACTGCTACAGGCATTCATATAGAGTCATAATTTGTTCTACTATCGAGTTGTAAGATTGAGCTGTAAGTAAATAGAAGTGTGATGATCATCATTATTCATTATTAGAGCATATTCCAGTGAGTAAAGGATGATGGAAACTATGATTCCCCCACAAGTCGGGATGAGGCTCCGGACAAAGAAAAAAGAAAAAAAAAGAAAAAAGAAAAAAAGTAAAGTAAAAAATGAGAGACAAAGAGAGAAGGAGCATGTTGATTCCACACTTGTGCTACAAAGTAGCACCATGTTTTTCATGTAGAAGGTCTCCTATGCTCTCACTTTCATACACTAGTGGGCATTTTTCATTATAGAGTTAGATTGAACACCCACTTAGTTTTCATATTGAGCTTCCATACACTTATAGCTCTTAGTGCATATGTTGCATGGCAATCCCTACTCCTCACATTGATATCAATTGATGGGCGTCTCCATAGCCCGTTGATTCGCCGCTTTGATGTGAGACTTTCTTACCTTTTTGTCTTCTCTATATTTACCCCTATCATCATATTCTATACCACCCATAGTGTTATATCCATCGCTTGTGCTCATGTATTGCGTGAGAGTTGAAAATGCTGAAGCACGTTAATAATTATGAACCAATTGCTTGGCTGACACCAGGGTAGTACATGATTTATACTCTGTGTTAAGAAGACAGAGCCTGGCAAGGCTATATGATTTTGTAGGGATAGTGATACGTCTCCAACTTATCTATAATTTTTTATTGTTCCATGCTATTATATTATCTGTTTTGGATGTTTTATCTTCATTAATATGCTATTTTATATTATTTATGGGACTAACCTATTAACCTAGAGCCTAGTGCTAGTTTCTGTTTTTTCCTTGTTTTTTAGTATTGTAGATAAGGAATATTAAACGGAGTCCAAATGGAACAAAATCTTCGTGATGATTTTTCTTGGACCAGAAGACATCTACCAGACTCGGAGAGGAAGGCGGGAGACCTGCCAGGAGGCCACAAGCCACCCTGGCGCGGCCAGGGGCGCCCCCTGGCTTGTGCCCCCCCCCCAGCAGATCTTCCAACCACAATATTTGGCCTATAAATTCCCAAATATTCCCCTAATACCGAAAAGAGCCACAAAAATACTTTTTTGCCACCGCAAGCCTTGTTCCCATGAGATTCCATCCTGGAGCATTTTCCGGTAATCTGTTAGAGGGGGATTCAATCACGGAGGGCATCTAAATCAACTCCATTGCCCCTCCGATGATGCATGAATAGTCCACCACAGACCTACGGTTCCATAGTATCTAGATGGATTCTTCTCTCTCTTTGTGCTTCAATACCATGTTCATCATGATCTTCATGGGGATCTATCCGATGTAATACTCTTTTGCGGTGTGTTTGTCGAGATTCCATGAATTGTGGGTTTATGATCAGCTTACCTATGAATATTATTTGGTTCTTCTCTGAATTCTTATATGCATGAATTCATATCTTTGCAAGTCTCTTCGAGTTATTGGTTTGGTTTAGCCAACTATATTGGTAATTCTTGCAATGGGAGATGTGCTTAGTTTTGGGTTCAATCTTGTAGTGTCCTCACCCAGTGACAAAGTAGGGGTAGCGAGGCACGTATTGTATTGTTGCCATCAAGGCTAAAAATATGGGGGTTTCGTCATATTGCTTGAGTTTATCCCTCTACATCATGCCATCTTACTTAATGTGTTACTCTGTTCTTCATGAACTTAATACTCTAGATGCAGGCAAGAGTCGATCGATGTGTGGAGTAATAGTAGTAGATGAAGAATCGTTTCGGTCTACTTTACATGGACATGATGCCTATATGCATAATCATTGCCTTGGATATCGCCATAACTATGAGCTTTTCTATCAATTGCTCCATGGTAATTTGTTCACCCACCATGTTATTTTCCTTCAAGAGAGAAGCCTCTAGTGAAACCTATGGCCCCCGGATCTATTTTCAATATTATATTTTCAGATCTATAGACCAAAAATACCTTGCTGCAATTTATTTACTTTTTACTTTCTGCAACCTTTTACATCTATCTCTATCAGATCTAATCCTTGCAAGTAGCCATGGAGGGATTGACAACCCCCTTATAGAGTTGGGTGCAAGAGTTTGATTGTTTGTGTAGGTGCATCCATTGGTGAATTTCTTGTTCCTCCTACTGGATTGATACCTTGGTTCTCATCAACTAAGGGAAATACTTATCTACTTCACTGCATCACCCTTTCCTCTTCAAGGGAAAACCAACGTAAGCTCAAGTGATAGCAAGAAGGATTCCTAGCACCGTTGTCGGGGAGGATACACATCAAGCCTACCAAGTACCCATCACAAACTCATCTCTTGCATTTACATTATTTGCCATTTTCCTCTCGTTTTCCTCTCCCCCGCTTCTAAAACGATTTTCAGAAGGAAAAAAACAAAAAGATTTGTCTTTTTATTCGCCCTTCTTTCGTTCGCCTTTTCATTTGCTTTTTGTTTTCTTGTGTGCTAGATTGCTTGCTTTGTCATGATGCCTGAGAATACCAAGTTATGTGACTTATCGAATACTAATAATAATGATTTTATTAGTACTCCGATTGCTCCCGCCACTAGTGCGGAATCTTATGAAATTAATGCCGCTTTGCTCAATCTTGTTATGAAAGAACAATTTTCTGGCCTTCCTAGTGAAGATGTTGCATCCCATATAAACACTTTCATTGAGTTGTGTGATATTCAAAAGAATAAATATGTGGATAATGATATTGTTAAATTGAAGCTATTTCCTCTCACTACAAGATCGTGCCAAATTTTGGTTTTCATCTTTGCCTAAAAATAGTATTGATTCTTGGAATAAGTGTAAAGACACTTTTATCTCCAAGTGCTTTCCGCCCTCTAAGATCATATCCCTTAGGAGCGATATAATGCATTTTAAGCAACTTGATCGTGAGCATGTTGCACAATCTTCGGAGAGGATGAAATTAATGATTAGAAATTGCCCCGCGCATGGTTTGAGTTTATGGATGATTATACAATTTTTTTATGTGGGATTGAATTTTGCATCTAGGATCTTCTAGATTCCACTGCGGGTGGTACTTTTATGGAAATCACATTAGGAGAAGCTAATAAACTCCTAGATAACATTATGACAAATTACTCTCAATGGCATACCGAAAGATCTCCTACCAAAAGATGGATGAACTAATGAAATTGTTTGCTAGTAAGAGTGCTCCTATTGATCCCAATGATATGCCTTTGTCTTCTTTGATTGGGAATAATAAAGAATCTATGGATGTGAATTATGTTGGTAGGAACAATTTTGGTAATTACAGGTATAGATGTAATTTCAACCCTAGGTCGTTTCCTAGTAATTCCTTTAATAATTATGGTAATTCCTACGACAATCCTAATGGAAATTATAATAAGATTCCCTCTGATCTTGAGAACAATATTAAAGAATTTATTAGTTCGCAAAAGGTCTTCAATGCTTCGATTGAAGAAAAATTGCTCAAGATTGATGATTTGGCTAGGAACGTTAATAGAATTTCGCTTGAGATTGATTCTATGAAAATTAGATCTGCTCCACCCAATCATGATATTAATGAGTCGTTAAAGGCTATGAGAATTTCTATTGATGAGTGTAAGGAAAGAACCACTAGAATACGTGCTAAGCGTGAATGGCTTGAAAAAGTGTGTTCTCGTGATAATAATGATGAAGATCTCAAAGTGATTGATGTGACTCCTATTGAATCTTTGTTTTCCAATATAAATCTTGATAAAGATGGGACTGGATATAAGTCAACTTTAGTTAAAAGTCATCCCAATGATTCAGAGTTTATAGATCTTAATGCTAAAATTGATAAAAGTGGGATTCAAGAGGTCAAAGCTTTAAATAGCAATGAAAAAACTCTTTTAGATTTCAAGGACTTCAATTATGATAGTTGTTCTTTGATTGATTGTATTTCCTTGTTACATTCCATGTTGAATTCTCGGCATGCTTATAATCAAAATAAGGGTTTTACTAAACATATCGTTGATGCTATGATGAAATTTTTGAAGAAAAATTTGAGTTGGAAGTTTCTATACCTAGAAAGCTTCATGATGAGTGGGAAACTACTATTAAGATTAAAATTAAAGATTATGAGTGACATGATTTGTGTGATTTGGGTGCTAGTGTTTCCACGATTCTGAAAACTTTATGTGATGTGCTAGGTTTCCATGAAGTTGATGATTACTCTTTGAATTTGCATCTAGCAGATTCCACCATTAAGAAACCTATGGGAAGGATTAATGATGTTCTTATTATTGCAAATAGGAATTATGTGCCCATAGATTTCATTATTCTTGATATGGATTGCAATCCTACATGTCCTATTATTCTTGGTAGACCTTTCCTTAGAATGATTGGTGCAATTATTGACATGAAAGAAGGAAACATTAGATTCCAATTTCCGATAAGGAAAGGCATGGAACACTTTCCTAGAAATAAAATAAGATTTTTTATGAATCTATTATGATAGCTACTTTTGTATTGCATACCAAAGATGACAATACCTAGATCTATTGTGTTATGCCTAGCTAGGGGCGTTAAACAATAGCGCTTGTTGGGAGGCAACCCAATTTTATTTTTATGTTCTATTTTTTTGCTTATATTTTTGAGTGTTTCACACATTATTACCTCTGTGGTAATTGTGTTTTGGTGTTTTAATTAGTGTTCGAGCCAAGTAAGACCTTTGGGATGGTCTATGGTGATTCTTGATTTGATCTTGCTGAAAAATAGAAACTTTTGCGCCCAGTCCAGGAAATTTATAAATTTATCACAGCGTCCATTGAGTATGAAATTTTTACAGACTATTTATATACCAATTTCCCAGTTTTTCCTATTTTTTCAGAATTTGTTTAGTTATATGAGTATACGAAGTTTCCAGATTTCTACAGACTCTTTTGTTTTTCACAGATTCTATTTTCTTTGTGTTGTTTACCTATGTTGATGTATCTATGGGTCATATCGGGGCGTATGAACCATGGACAAGTGGGAATGAAGTAGATATTACACCAACATAAATAAACAATGAGTCCACAACAATACCTAAAGTGGTGATTTATTTTCTTATACTAACAGATCTCACGAGTTTTCTGTTGAGTTTTGTGTTGTGAAGTTTTCAAGTTTTGGGTAAAGATTTGATGGACTATGGAATAAGGAGTGGCAAGAGCCCAAGATTGGGGATGCCCAAGGCACCCCAAGTAATCAAGTATGCCAAAATCCTAAGCTTGGGGATGCCCTGGAAGGCATCCCCTCTTTCGTCTTCAATCCATCGGTAAATTTACTTGAGGCTATATTTTTATTCACCACATGATATGTGTTTTTCTTGGAGCGTCTTGTATGTTATGAGTCTTTGATTTTTAGTTTGCCACAATCATCCTTGCTGAACACATCTTTTGAGAATTACACGCATGAATCGTGAATTTATTAGAATACTCTATGTGCTTCACTTATATCTTTTGAGCTAGGCAATTTTGCTCTAGTGCTTCACTTATATCTTTTTAGAGCATGGTGCTGTTTTGTTTTACAGAAATAAATGAACTCTCGTACCTCACTTAAGTATTTAAACATCATGGCAATCAGTTTAGGTTATGAATTTAGTCTTATTATAATAGGCATCCAAGAGGGATATAATAAAAACTTTCATATAAAGTGCATTGAATATTATGAGAAGTTTGACTCCTTGCATAAAGTTATGAGATATAAATATGGTAATATTAGAGTCATGTTAGGAAGTAATTTTGAATTGGTAAAAATACTTGTGTAAAGGTCTGATATTCCCATAGCATGCACGCATGGTGAACCGTTATGTAAGGAAGTCGGAGCATGATTTGTTTATTGATTGTCAACCTTTGTGTGAGGGTCGGGAGCGCGCGATGTTTTACTCCTACCAACCTCTCCTCTAGGAGCATGCATCTAATACTTTGCTTCGATGACTAATATACTTTTGCAATAAGTATGTGAGTTCTTTATGACTAATGTGAGTCCATGGATTATACACACTCTCACCCTTCCACTTTTGCTAGCCTCTCTAGTTCCGCGCAACTTTCGCCGATGCATTAAACCCACCATATATCCTTCCTCAAAACAGCCACCATACCTACCTATTATGTCATTTCCATAGCCATTCCGAGATATATTGTCATGCAACTTTCACCGTTCTGTTTATTATGACACGCACCATCATTTTCATATTGCTTTGCATGATCGTAAGATAGCTAGCATGATGTTTTCATGCCTTGTCCATTTTTTGATGTCATTTGCTATGCTAGATCATTGCACATCCAGGTACACCGCTGGAGGCATTCATATAGAGTCATATTTTGTTCTAGATATCAAGTTGTAATTCTTGAGTTCTAAGTAAATAAAAGTGTGATGACCATCATTATTAGAGCACTGTCCCATGTGAGGAAAGGATGATGGAAGCTGTGATTCCCTCACAAGTTGGGATGAGACTCTGGACTTTATGAAAATAAAAAGAGGCCAAAGAAGCCAAAATAAAAAAGGAGGCCAAAGATGCCCACCAAAATAAAAAAAATTGACAGAAAAGAGAGAAGGGACAATGCTACTGTCGGTGCCAAAACCGGCGGACCTCGCGTAGGGGGTCCCGAACTGTGAGACTAGGATCGACTGTAACAGGAGACAAAGGGGACATGAGTTTACCCAGGATTGGGACCTCCTATGGAGGTAATAACCTATGTCCTTCTTGGTTGTATTGATGATATGGGGGGTTACAGAGTTGATCTACCTCGAGATCGAATAGCTAATCCTAGATGAGTTGTTCTATGTCTACAGACAAAACCCTCCGGCTTATATAGGTGCCGAGGGTGCCTAGGGTTTACACATGGTCGGTTACATGGCTTATATAGGACGAACCGTGGCCAATGCCGGTATCACAATGTCTGCACAAAAAGCAAGTTCCTTGTGTAACACGGAATAACCGCTTACGAGGATTGAAGTATAACACTTCGAACTTGGGGTTCACAGATCGGATGACGCATACGATGACAGCCTGTTTTTGGCTTTCTCCCCTGAGGTGCTTGACCAGACTATCCAGAAGCACAATCGCAGGGGTGCTCCCTTTGCCCTTTTAGCCGAACGAGCGGAACATAAAGAGGCAAGCACAAGAGTCGGGCAACCCGCCAACTTATTGACCAAAGACACAGTTCGGAACCGATGCATATAACGCGAATGCCAAGACGCCGAACACATGATAGATGAGGCGATTCTTGTTTGAACTCAAGCCCCCGGGCTAATAGCCGGTTACCTCGCGTCATACCGAACAGGTTCACGAGAAGAGGGAGAAAAGAGAAAAAATATGCGCCAAAAAAAGGAGATATGAGGCGAACTTGCGCCACGCAATTTTTCATTTTCTCAACAACTCTTATAACTCGGATTGCCGAAGAAACTGTTTACAGGTATGTGAAGGAAAATAAAAGATAAATATATACAGGAGTTGTTGTACCGGGGGTCTTCGATTCGTAACCTGACGTCCTAGATATGCCCCTTGCTAGTTGACTCCTACTCTTAGATGCCCCTTGATGGAGTGTTAGTGTCCAACGGGCAGATTTTGCTAACAAAATCTTTAGAGGCCGCCAAATTGTACATGAGCTTTATGATGTAGGCAGGCTTTTTTGGGAGCGCCTGCATTCTGTCCGAAGATATGTTGATGGTAGCAGTTCGGGCCGGCCGAACTGTTGGAAATATGCCCTAGAGGCAATAATAAAATGGTTATTATTATATTTCCTTGTTCATGATAATTGTTTATTATCCATGCTATAATTGTATTGATTGGAAACACATTGCATGTGTGGATATATAGGCAACACTTTGTCCCTAGTGTGCCTCTAGTAAACTAGCTCGTTGATCAAAGATGGTCAAGGTTTCCCAGCCATTCACATGAGATGTCATTTGATAACGGGATCACATCATTAGGAGAATGATGTGATGGACAAGACCCAAACTATAAACGTAGCATATGATCATGTTAGTTTATTGCTACACTTTTCTGCATGTCAAGTATATGTTCCTATGACCATGAGATCATGCAACTCACTGATAACGGAGGAGTGCCTTGTGTGTATCAAACGTCGCAACGTAACTGGGTGACTATAAACATGCTCTACAGGTATCTCCGAGGGTGTCTTCTCAGTTGGCATGGATCAACACTGGGATTTGTTACTCCGTGTGACGGAGAGGTATCTCAGGGCCCACTCGGTAATACAACATCACAATAAGCCTTGCAAGCAATGTGACTAAGTGTTAGCCACGGGATCTTGTATTACGAAACGAGTAAAGAGACTTGCCGGTAATGAGATTGAACTAGTTATGGAGATACCGACAATCGAATCTTGGGCAATTAACATACCGAAGAACAAAGGGAACATCATACGGGATTAACTGAATCCTTGACATAGAGGTTTGATCGATAAAGATCTTCATAGAATATGTAGGAATCGATATGGTCATCTAGGTCCCGCTATTGGTTATTGAACGTAGAGGTGTCTCGGTCATGTCTACATAGTTCTTGAACCCGTAGGGTCTGCACACTTAAGGTTCGATGACGTTTCGATAGTATAGAGTTATGTATGGTGGTGACCGAAGGTTATTTGGAGTCCTGGATGAGATCCCGGACATCACGAGTAGCTCCGGAATGGTACGAAGGTAAGGATTGAAATATAGGAAGTCCTATTTTGGTCATCGGAAAAGTTTCGGACTCATCGATAGTGTACCGAGAGTGTCGAGCGGGTGCTGGGGGACCATCGGGAGGGGTATTTCGACCGACGAGGCTACATGGGTTGTGGGAGGAGGAATACCAGCCCTTAGTCGGCTGGCTGAAGTCCCACAGAAGGCCCATGCGGCTGGGAAGGAAACCCAAGGTGGAAAACAGGCCCAAGTGGGAAAAGGAGGAGTCCTAATCCTACTAGGAGTGGAGGAGGAGGACTCCTCCCACACACTTCGCCCGAACCAAGGTTGGCCCCTTGGGGGCCAAGTCTCCTCCCTCCCCTCCTCCTATATATACTAGAGGTTATGAGGGTTTTGACACAAAAATTTAGCCATGTTCTGCCCTCTCCTCTAGATCGTAGTTTCTTCTTTAGCTCGGTTTTCAGCGGTGCTTAGGCGAAGCCCTGCTGGAATAGCTCCATCACCATTGCCGCGACGCCATCGCGTTGCCGGAGAACTCATCTACCTCTCCGCTCCCTCTTGCTGGATCAAGAAGGCGGAGATCGTCATCGATCTGTACGTGTGCTGAACATAGAGGTGCCATCCGTTTGGTGCTAGATCAGGACGGATCGTGATTGGATCGCGAGACGCTCAGCAATTTGGATCGCGAAGACGTTCGACTACATCAACCGCATTTCTTAATGCTTCCCGCTTAGCGATCTACAAGGGTATGTAGATCCACTCTCCCTCTCGTTGGTGCTCATTACCATGGATAGATCTTGCGTGTGCGTAGGAAATGTTTTGATTCCCATGCAATGTTCCCCAACAGTGGTATCAGATCTAGGTCTATGTGTGGATAAGATCTCGAGTAGAACACAAAAGAGTTTGTGGGCGTTGATGCTTAGATTGCTTCCTCCCTTGGTCGTGTTTTGGTTCAGCGGTATTGTGGGATGAAGCGGCCCGGACCAACCTTACTCATATGCTTACGAGAGACCAGTTCCATCGATTGATGTGTAACTTCGGTGCACAAAGATGGCTGGCAGGTGTTTGTTTCTCCTACTTTAGTTGGATCGGATTCGACAAAGGCGGTCCTTGAAAAGGTTGAAAAGCAACTTATGTATCACCGTTGTGGTTTTGCATAGGTGAGAATTGTTCTTGCTAGATACCCGTAGCGGCCACGTAAAACTTGCAACAACAATTAGAGGACGTCTAACTTGTTTTTGCAGGGTATGTCGTGATGTGATATGGCCAATTACATGATGAGATATATGTGATGTATAAGATGATCATGTGTTGTATAGAATATCACGACTTGCATGTCGATGAGTAAGGCAACCGGCAGGAGCCATAGGGTTGTCTTTAATTATTGTATGACTTGCGTGTCAATCATTAAGCGCTATGTAATGCTTTACTTTATCCCTAAGGCCAAAGTGCAGAGGTTGATCGCTGCTACGCCCCGCCTCGACGCCGTCAAGCGCTCCTCCTGCATCGAAGGAGTCCGGATGGCCTTGCCAAGGCCAAAGTGCATTGGCCGGGGCTAAATCCGATGAAGGTAGTGTTGGGGAATGTTGCATGGGAAACAAAAAGTTTCTTAAGCAGACGCAAGATCTATCCATGGTGATGAGCATCTACGAGAGGGAGAGTGGATCTACATACCCTTGTAGATCGCTAAGCGGGAAGCATTAAGAAACGCGGTTGATGTAGTCGAACGTCTTCACAATCCAAATCACCGAGCGTCCCGCGATCCCATGACGATCCCATCACGATCCATCTCGCGATCCAATCACGATCTGTCCCGCGATCTCATCATGATCCGTCCCGCGATCCAATCATGAATCGTCTCGTGATCTTCATCATGGTCCTTCTAATCTACCACCGAACGGACGGCACCTCTGCGGTCAGCACACGTATAGCACAATGACGATCTCCGCCTTATTGATCCAGCAAGAGGGGGCGGAGAGGTGGTTGAGTTCTTTGGCAGCGCGATGGTGTTGCAGCGATGATGGTGGAGCTCTTCCAGCAGGGCTTCGCCTAAGCACTGCTAAAAACCGATCTAGAGGAGAAACTACGATCTATAGGAGAGGTAGCACGTGGCTATTAGGGTTAGATTTTTCCTATAATTCCTCAAGTATATATAGGAGGGAGGGAGGGGAAGAGGCAGCCTCAAACCCTAAAGGTTTGGTCGAAATTGGAGGTGGAGGAGTCCTACTCCAATCCTATTAGGAGTAGGATTCCTCCTTTCCACTTGGAAACTCTTTCCACCTCTCCACCTTTGGATTTTTCCTTCTCAAACCACTCCAGCTGCATGGGCCCTTAGTGGAGGCTTCATCCAGCCCCCTAGGGGCTGGTTTACCTCCTCCCACAGCCCATGTAGCCTCTTGGGTCGAAATACCTCTCCCGATGGTCCCCCGGTACACTACCGGCACTCCTGGTACACTACCGATGAGCTTGAAACTTTTCCGGCGACCAAAAATGGACTTCATATATATCAATCTTTCCCTCCGGACCATTTTGGAGCTCCTCATGATGTTCGGTATATCATCCGGGACTCTGAACAACCTTCGTTCACCACCATACATAACTTTGTACTACCGAAACGTCACCGAACCTTAAGTGTGCAGACCCTGCGGGTTCGAGAACTATGTAGACATGATCGAGACACCTCTATGGTCAATAACCAATAGCGGGACCTGGATGCCCATATTGGTTCCTACATATTCTACGAAGATCTTTATTGGTCGAACCTCTATGTCAAGGATTCAGTTAATCCCGTATGATGTTCCCTTTGTTCTTCGGTATGTTACTTGCCCGAGATTCGATCGTCGGTATCTCCATACCTAGTTCAACCTCATTACCGGAAAGTCTCTTTACTCGTTCCGTAATACAAGATCCCGTGACTAACACTTAGTCACATTGCTTGCAAGTCTTATTGTGATGTTGTATTACTGAGTGGGCCCTGAGATACCTCTCCGTCACACGGAGTAACAAATCCCAGTCTTGATCCATGACAACCCAACAGACACCCTCGAAGATACCTGTATAGCACCTTTATAGTCACCCAGTTACGTTGTGACATTTGATACACACAAGGTACTCCACCGGTGTCAGTGAGTTGCATGATCTCATGGTCATAGGAACAAATACTTGACATGTAGAAAACAGTAGCAATAAACTGACACGATCATATGATACGCTTGTAGTTTGGGTCTTGTCCATCACTCGTTCTCCCAATGACGTGATCCCGTTATCAAATGACATCTCATGTCCATGACTAGGAAACTATAGCCATCTTTGATCAACGAGCTAGTCTATTAGAGGCATACTAGGGACATAGTGTTGTCTATGTATCCACACATGTATCTGGGTTTCCGATCAACACAATTATAGCATGGATAATAAACGATTATCATGAACAAGGAAATATGATAATAACCAATTTATTATTGCCTCTGGGGCATATTTCCAAAAGGTAGCCATCGACAAGCCGCCACCCGGAAAGGAGCGTCGACGCCCCGAGCTATACTTCGATGGAGTGATGAAAAGTGCCTGGGTGATATAGTCATAGTGTTCGAGTGATAAAATGTTTGAATGATCTTGTAACGTGTCTGTAGACTTGCGTTAACTATTAATCATATCAATATTTGCTCTTATATGGTTTTGTATTCCTTTATAACTCCTTTGTGGTTGTTTAATACTAAAAGATGCGAGTTGTCGGCTTCAGCCCCCTCGTAGATACTACATGGGGTGTCTATGCCAATGCACTATGTCCCATAGTCATATTATCGGAACCCGAAGGCGGTACAGTGCGGCAGACTAGGCAATCAGACTATAATGCTTTATTTCTTTCACTTAGTCGTAGGGGCGCGGAAAGGACTATAGGAAGCATACGATTAGCCACCGCGGTGTTGTGATGTTCAACAAACCATGGCCGAAGCCGGTATCACAATGTCTGCACAAAAAGCAAGTTCCCCATGTAACACGGAATAACTGCTTACAAGGATTGAAGTTTAACACTTCGAACTCGGGGTTCACAGATCGGATCGCGCATACTATGACAGTCCGTTTTCGGCTTTCTCCCCTGAGGTGCTTGACCAGACTATCTGGAAGCACAATCGCAGGGGTGCTCCCTTTGCCCTTTTAGCCGAACGAGCAGAACATAAAGAGGCAAGCACAAGAGTCGGGTAACCCAACTTTTTGACCAAAGACAAAGTTTGGAACCGATGCATATAAAGTGAACGTCAAGACACCGAACACATGATAGATGAGGCGATTTGTGTTTGAACTCGAGCCTTCAGACTAATAGGCGATTACCTCGCATCATTCCGAACAGGTTCACGAGAAGAGGGAGAAAAGAGAAAAATATGCACCAAAAAAAAGACAGATGAGGCAAACTTGCGCCACGCAATTTTGTGTTTTCTCAACAACTCTTATAACTTGACTCCCAAAGAAACTGTTTACACGTATGTGAAGGAAAATAAAAGATAAAAATATACATGAGTTGTTGTACCAGGGGTCTTCGATTGGTAACTTGACATCCTCGATATGCCCCTTGCTAGTTGACTCTTTCTCTTGGATGCACCTTGATGGGTGTTAGTGTCCGGCGGACGGATTTTGCTAACAAAATATAGAGGGGCCGCCGAATTGTACGTGAGCTTTATGACGTAGGCAGGCTCTTTCGGGAGAGCCTGCATTCTGTCCGAAGACGTGTTGATGGTAGCAGTTCGGGCCGGCCAAACTGTTCGAAATATGCCCTAGAGGCATTAATAAAATGGTTATTATTATATTTCTTTGTTCATCATAATTGTTTATTATCCATGCTATAATTGTATTGACTGGAAACACATTGCATGTGTGGATATATAGACAACACTTTGTCCCTTGTGTGCCTCTAGTAAAATAGCTCATTGATCAAAGATGGTCAAGGTTTCCTAGCCATTGACATGAGATGTCATTTGATAATGGGATCACATCATTAGGAGAAACATTTGATGGACAAGACCCAAACTATAAACGTAGCATATGACTGTGTCAGTTTATTGCTACAGTTTTCTGCATGTCAAGTATATGTTCTTATGGCCATGAGATCATTCAACTCACTGACACCGGAGGAGTGCCTTGTGTGTATCAAACGTCTCAACGTAACTAGGTGACCATAAAGGTTCTCTACAGGTATCTCCGAGGGTGTCTGTTGGGTTGGCATGGATTAACACTGGGATTTGTTACTCCGTGTGACGGAAAGGTATCTCAGGGCACACTCGGTAATACAACAACACAATAAGCCTTGCAAGCAATGTGACTAAGTGTTAGCCATGGGATCTTGTATTACGGAA
Source organism: Hordeum marinum (assembly GCA_022496015.1). Classification (NCBI taxonomy): domain Eukaryota; kingdom Viridiplantae; phylum Streptophyta; class Magnoliopsida; order Poales; family Poaceae; genus Hordeum; species Hordeum marinum. Next base: position 12,823,328 of record CM039674.1, read on the forward strand.
CGAGTAAAGAGACTTTCCGGTAACGAGATTGAACTAGGTATGGAGATACCGACGATCGAATCTCGGGCAATTGACATACCGAAGAACAAAGGGAACATCATACGATATTAACTGAATCCTTGACATAGAGGTTCGACCGATAAAGATCCTCGTAGAATATGTAGAAATCAATATGGGCATCCAGGTCCCGCTATTGGTTATTGACCGTAGAGGTGTCTCAGTCATGTCTACATAGTTCTCAAATTCACAGCGTCTCCACACTTAAGGTTTGGTGACATTTCAGTTGTACAGAGTTATGTATGGTGGTGACCGGAGGTTGTTTGGAGTCCCAAATGAGATCCCGGACGGCACGAGGAACTCCGAAATGGTCCGGAGGTAAATATTGATATATAGCAAGTCATGTTTTGGTCACTGGAAAAGTTTCAGACTCATCGGTAGTGTACCGGGAGTGCTGGGAGGGTGCAAGGGGACCATCGGGAGGGGTATTTTGACCCAAGAGGCTACATGGGCACTGGGAGGAGGAATACCAGCCCTCAGTGGGCTGGCCGAAGTCCCACAGAAGTCCCATGCGACTGGGAAGGAAACCCAAGGTGGAAAAGAGGCCCAAGTGGGGAAAGGAGGAGTCCTAATCCTACTAGGAGTGGAGGAGGAGGACTCCTCCCTCCCACTTCGGCTGAACCAAGGTTGGCCCCTTGGGGTCCAAGTCTCCTCCCTTCCCTACTATATATATATACTAGAGGCTTTGAGGGTTTTTGACACAGAAATTTAGCCACGTGCTGCCATCTCCTCTAGATCATAGTTTCTCCTCTAGATCAGCTTTCAGCGGTGCTTAGGCGAAGCCCTGTTAGAATAGATCCACCACCATTGCCGCAATGTCGTCGTGCTGCCAGAGAACTCGTCTACCTCTCTGATCCCTCTTGCTGGATCACGAAGGTGGAGATCGTCATCGAGTTGTACGTGTGCTGAACGCGGAGGTGTTGTCCATTCAATGCCAGATCGGGATGGATCAAGATTGGGTCGCGGGAAGCGTAGAGATTTGGATCGCGACGACGTTCGACTACATCAACTGCGTTTCTTAATGCTTCCCGCTTAGAGATCTACAAGGGTATGTAGATCCACTCTCCCTCTCGTAGATGCTTATCACCATGGATAGATCTTGCGTGTGCATAGGAAATTTTTTGTTTCCCATACAACGTTCCCCAATAGTGGTATCAGAGCGAGGTCTATGTGTAGATGAGATCTCGAGTAGAACACAAAAGAGTTTGTGGGTGTTGATGCTTAGATTGCTTCCTCCCTTGGTCGTGTTTTGGTTCAGCGGTATTGTGGGATGAAGCGGCCCGAACCAACCTTACTCGTACACTTACAAGAGACTGGTTCCATCGATTGACGTGTAACTTCATTGCACAAAGATGGCTGGCGGGTGTCTGTTTCTCCTACTTTAGTTGGATCGGATTCGACAAAGGAAGTCCTTGAGAAGATTGAAAAGCAACTTATGTATCACCATTGTGGTTTTGCATAGGCGAGAATTGTTCTTGCTAGATACCCATAGCAACCACGTAAAACTTGCAATAACAATTAGAGGACGTCTAACTTGTTTTTGCAGGGTCTGTTGTGATGTGATATGGCCAATTACATGACGAGATATATGTGATTTATGAGATGATCATGTATTGTATAGAATATCATGACTTGCATATCGATGAGTACAGCAACCGGTAGGACCCATAGGGTTGTCTTTAATTATTGTATGACCCGCATGTCTATCATTAAGTGCTATGTAATGCTTTACTTTATCGCTAAGCGGTAGCAATAGTAGTATGAGCATGGAGGGCGCGACTGTTGGAAATATGCCCTAGAGGCAATAATAAATTAGTTATTATCATATTTCCTTGTTCATGATAATCGTTTATTATCCATGCTATAATTGTGTTGATCGAAAACTCAGATACATGTGTGGATACATAGACAACACCATGTCCCTAGTATGCCTCTAATAGACTAGCTCATTGATCAAAGATGGCTATGGTTTCCTAGTCATGGACATGATATGTCATTTGGTAACGGGATCACATCATTAGGACAATGATGTGATGGACAAGACCCAAACTACAAACGTAGCATATGATCATGTCAGTTTATTGCTACTGTTTTCCGCATGTCAAGTATGTGTTCCTATGACCATGAGATCATGCAACTCACTGACACCGGAGGAGTACCTTGTGTGCATAAAACGTCGCAACGTAACTGGGTGACTATAAAGGAGCTCTACAGGTATCTCCGAGGGTGTCTGTTGGGTTGGCATGGATCAAGACTGTGATTTGTTACTACGTGTGACGGAGAGGTATCTCAGGGCCCACTCGGTAATACAACATCACAATAAGCCTTGCAATCAATGTGACTAAGTGTTAGTCAAGGGATCTTGTATTATGGAATGAGTAAAGAGACTTGCCAGTAATGAGGTTGAACTAGGTATGGAGATACCGACGATCGAATCTTGGGCAAGTAACATACCGAAGAACAAAGGGAACATCATACGGGATTAACTGAATCCTTGACATAGAGGTTCGACCGATAAAGATCTTCATAGAATATGTAGGAACCAATATGGGCATCTAGGTCCCGCTATTGGTTATTGACCGTAGAGGTGTGTCGGTCATGTCTACATAGTTCTCGAACTTGCAGGGTCTGCACACTTAAGGTTTGGTGACGTTTCGGTAGTATAGAGTTATGTAGGGTGGTGACCGAAGGTTTTTCGGAGTCCTGGATGAGATCCCAGACGTCACAAGGAGCTCCGGAATGGTCCGGAGGTAAAGATTGATATATAGGAAGTCCTGTTTTGGTCGCCGGAAAGGTTTCGGGCTCATCGGTAGTGTATCGGGAGTGTCGGTAGTGTACCGGGAGACCATCGGGAGGGGTATTTCGACCCAAGAGGCTACATGGGTTGTGGGAGATTAAATACCAACCCTTTGTGGTCTGGTGGAAGTCCCACACAAGGCCCATGTGGCTGGGAAGAAAATCCCAAAGAGAAAAAGGTGGGAAAAGGTAAAAATTAGGATGAGTCCTAGTCCTACTAGGATTGGAGGAGGAATCCTCCAATCCTCCTTCGTTCGGCCAACCCAAGTATTGTCTCCTTGGCAGCCAAGCCTCCTCCTGTCTTCCTCCTATATATACTAGAGGTTTAAGGGTTTTTGGCACTAGATTTTCAGCCACGTGCTACCCATTCCTCCAGTGCATAGTTTCTCCTCTAGATCGGATTTCTGCAGTGCTTAGGCGAAGCCCTGCCGGAATAGCTCCACCACCATTGCCGGAGTGCCGTCATGCTACCGGATAACTCGTCTACCTCTCCACTCCCTCTTGCTGCATCAAGAAGGTGGAGATCATCATCAAGTTGTACGTGTGCCGAATGCGGAGGTGTCGTCCGTTCGGAGCTAGATCGGAAGGACCGTGATCAAGATCGCAGGACGGATCGTGATGAGATCGCGGGATGGATCATGATGAGTTCATGGGACGGATCGTGATGAGATCGCGGGATGGATCATGATGAGTTCGTGGGACGGATCGTGATTGGATCGTGGGACGGATCGTGATGAGATCGTAGGATGCTCGGCGATTTGGACCACGAAGACGTTCGACTACACCAACCACGTTTCTTAACGCTTCCCGCTTAGCGATTTACAAGGGTATGTAGATCCACTCTCCCTCTCGTGGATGCTCATCACCATGGATAGATCTTGTGTGTGCGTAGGAATTTTTTTGTTTCCCATGCAACGTTCCCCAACAGTGGCATCATGAGCTAGGTCTATGTGTTGATGAGATCTCGAGTAGAACACAAAGAGTTTGTGGGTGTTGATACTTAGATTGCTTCCTCCCTTGGTCGTGTTTTTGTTCAGCGGTATTGTGAGATGAAGCGTCTTGGATCAACATTACTTGTACGCTTACGAGAGACCGGTTCCCTCAACCACAAATTGTTGCATAGATGGCTTGCGGGTGCTAGTTTCTCTCACTTTAGTTGGATCGGATTCGACAAAGGCGGTCCTTGAGAAGGTTGAAAATCAATTAGTGTATCACCGTTGTGGTTTTTGCGTAGATGAGAATTGTTCTTGCTAGATACCCGTAGCAGCCACGTAAAACATGCAACAACAATTAGAGGACGTCTAACTTATTTTAGCAGGGTATGTTGTGATGTGATATGGCCAATTACATAATGTGATATATGTGATGTATGAGATGATCATGTGTTGTATAGAATATCACGACTTCAATGTCGATGAGTACAGCAACCGGCAAGAGCCATAGGGTTGTCTTTATTTATTTTATGACCTACATGTCAATCATTAAGCGCTATGTAATGCTTTACTTTATCGCTAAACGGTAGTAATAGTAGTACAAGCATGATGTGCACGACAACCCCGATGGCGACACGTTGATGGAGATCAAGATGATGGAGATCATGGTGTCGTGCCGGTGACGATGGAGATCATGTCGGTGCTTTCAAGTTGGAGATCAAAAGCACAAGTTCATGGCCATATCATGTCACCTATGATTTGCATGTGATGTTAATCCTTTTATGCACCTTGTTTTGCTTAGGATGACGGTAGCATTATAAGGTGATCCCTAACTTAAATTTCCAGCTGAATTGTGTTCTCCCCGAGTGTGTACTGTTGCGAAACTTCATCGTGTTGAGACACCACGTGATGATTGGGTGTGATAGACTCTACGTTCACATACAACGGGTCCAAGCCAGTGTTGCACATGCAAAACACTCGGGTTAAACTTTACGAGCCTAGCATGTACAGACATGGCCTCGGAACACAAGAGACCGAAAGGTCGAACATGAGTCATATAGCAGATATGATCAACATGATGATGTTCACCATTGAAACCACCTCAACTCACGTGATGATCGGACTTGAGGTTAATTTGGATCATGTATCACTCGAATGACCGGAGGGATGTCAATTTGAGTGGGAGTTCTTAAGTAATATGATTAATTGAACTCATTATCATGAACATAGTCAGTATTGTCTTTGCAAATTGTGTTGTAGATTACTAGCTCACACTGTAGCTCCCTTGAATTTTTATATGTTCCTAGAGAAATAGAGTTGAAAGATGATGGTAGCAAATTGCATACTGGATCCATGATCTAAGGATTGTCCTCGCTACAGCACAGAAGGCTTATGTCCTTAATGCACCGCTCGATGCGCCAACCCCTCTAGCGTCATCTTTAGATGTTGTGAACATCTGACAGGCACGTTATGATGACTACTTGATAGTTTACTGCGTCATGCATTACGGCTTAGAATTGAGGCTCTGAAACGTTTTGAACGTCACGGAACATATGAGATTTTCTAAGAGCTGAAATTAGGATATCAGGCTCGTGCCCGTGTTGCGAGATATGAGATCTCCAACAAGATTCTTTGCCTGCAAGATGAAATAGAATAGCTAAATCTTTGAGCATGTGCTCAGATTGTCTGGGTGCTACAATCGCTTGAATCGAGTGGGAGTTGATCGTCCAGATAAGATAGTGATTGATATAGTTCTCCAAGTCACTGTCACTAAAGCTACTAGAACTTGGTGATGAACTATAAAATGCCAGGGATAGAAATAATGATCCGTGAGCTATTCGCGATGTTTGACACCGCGGAGGTAGAAATCAAGAAGGAGCGTCAAGTGTTGATGGTTAGTCAAACCACTAGTTTCGAGAAGGGCAAGAGCAAGGAGGGAAACTTGATGGATAGCAAGTCAGTTGCTGCTCCAGTGAAGCAACCCAAAGTTGAACCCAAACCCGAGACTAAGTGCTTCGATTATGAGGAGAGCGGTCGTTGAAGCGGAACAACACTATATACTTGGTAGATAAGAAGGCTGGCAACGTCGACAGAAGTATATTTGATATACGTGTTAACGATGTGTACCTTGTGAGTACTCCTAGTAGCACCTGGGTATTGGATACCTGTTCGGTTGCTAAATGTTAGTAACTCAAAATAAAAGCTACGGAATAAACGGAGAACTAGCTAAGGGTGAAGTGACGATGTGTGTTGGAAATGTTTCCAAGGTTGATGTGATCAACATCGCACGCTCTCTCTACCTTCAGGATTAGTGACAAACCTAAATAAATGTTATTTGGTGTTTTGCATTGAGCATGAACGTGATTAGATCGTGTTTATTGCAACACGATTATTCATTTAAGTTAGAGAATGATGGTTATTCTGTTTACATGAATAATACCTTGAATCGTCATGCACCCAGTGAGAATGGTTTGATGAATCTTGATCGTAGTAATACACATGTTCATAACATTGATGCCAAAAGATACAAAGTTAATAATGATAGTACCACATACTTGTGGCATTACCGCTAAATGTCATATTGGTATAAAGCACATGAAGAAACTCCATGTCGATGGATCTTTGGACTCATTCGATTTCAAATCGGTTGAGACATGTGAACCATGCCTCTTGGGCAAGATGACTAAGGACCCCGTTTCCAAATGGATGGAGCGGGCAAGTGATTTATTGGAAATGATACATGTTGATGTATGCAATCCAATGAGTCTTGTAGCGTACGGTGGATATCGTTATTTTCTTACCTTCACTGATGATTTGAGTAGATATAGTGTATATTTACTTAATGAAACACAAGTCTGAATCATTTGAAAGGTTCAAGCAAATTCAGAGTGAAGTTTAAGATCATCGTGACAAGAAGATAAAAATGTCTGCGATATGATCGTGGAGGTAAATATCTGAGTTACGAGTTTGGCATACAACTTTAGACAATGTGAAAGTTGTTTCACAACTCATGCCACCTGGAACACCATAGTGTGATGGTGTGTTCGAACGTCATAGTCATGCTTTATTGAAAATGGTGCTTGCTATGATGTCTCTTATCGTTTTGCTACTATTTTCGGGTTATGCATTAGAGACAACTACATTCACTTTAGATAGGGCACCATCTAAATCCATTGAGATGACACCATGTGAATTATGGTTTGATAGAAACCTAAGCTGTCATTTCTTAATGTTTGGGCTGCAACACTTAAGTGAAAAAGGTTTTCACCTAATGAGCTCGAACCCAAAGCGGACAAATGCATCTTCATAGAATACCCTAAAGACAGTTGGGTAAACCTTCTATCTCAGATCCAAGCATAATGTGTTTGTTGTTAAAATTGGGTCCTTTCTTGAGAAAGAGTTTTCTCTCGAAAGAATTGAGTGGGAGGAAGATAGAACTTGATGAGGTTGTTGAACCTTTGTTCAACCAGAGAGTAGTGCAGCGCAGGAATTTGTTTCTGTGAAGCCTACGTTAGTTGAAGAGGAAGTTAATGATGATGATCATGAAGCTTTGGATCAAGTTACTATCGAACCTCGTAGGTCGACAAGGATGTGTACTGCTCCTGAGCGGTACGACAACCCTGTCTTGGAGGTCATGTTGTTGGACAACGATGAACCTACGAGCTGTGGAGAAGCGATGATGGGCCCGAATTCCAACAAATGGTTAGAGGCCATGAAATCTGAGAAAGGATCCATGTATGAAAACCAAGTATAGACTTTGGTAGACTTTCTCGTTGGACAGCAGGTCATTGAGTACAAATGGATATTTAAAATGAAGACACACGCTCATGGTAAATGTCACCATTTGTAAAGCTCGACTTGTTGCAAAGAAGTTTACGACAAGTTCAAGGAGTTGACTGCGATGAGACTTTCTCACTCGTAGCGACGCTAAAGTCTGTTGGAATTATGTTAGCAGTTGCTGCATTTTTCAATTATGAAATCTGGCAGATGGATATCAAAACATAGTTTCCTTAACGGTTTACTTGAGGAAAGGTTGTATGTGATACAACCAGAAGGTTTTGTCAGTCCTAAGGATGCTAAAAGGTGTGCAAGCTTTAGTGATTCTTCTATGAACTAAAGCAAGCATCTCGGAGTTGGAATATACACTTTGATGAGGTGATCAAAGTTTTTGAGTCTATACAAAGTTTGCGAGAAACTTGTATTTACAATAAAGTGAGTGGGAGCACTATAGAATTTCTGATAAGTATATGTGGATGACATATTGTTGATCGAAAATGATGTAGAATTCCTGGACAAAGCTACCTAATTGTTGAGCATCAAGATCTATAGAGATAGATCAAGATGCTTGATGAGACTTTCAATGAGTACATACCTTGACAAGATTTTGAAAGAGTTGAAAATGGATCAGTCAGAGAAAGAGTTCTCGCCTGATTTGCGAGGTGTGAAGTTGAGTGAGACTCAAAGCTCTACAATGGCAGAAGAAAGAGAAAGGACGAATGCTGTCCCCTATGCCTTAGCCATAGGCTTTGTATAGTATGCCATGTTGTGTACCGCACATGTGTGTGCCTTGCCATGAGTCCGCCAAGGGGTACAAGAGTGATCCAGAAGTGGATCACTGGACAGCGGTCAATATTATCCTTAGTGACTAAAAGACTAAGGAAATGTTTCTCGATTATGGAGGTGATAAAGGGTTTGTCGTAAAGAGTTATGTCAATGCAAGCTTTAACACTAATCCGGATGACTCTTAGTAGCAATCCGGATACGTATAGTGGAGCAGCCATTTGGAATAGTACCAAGTGGAGTGTGGTAGCAGTGTTTATAGTTTGACATAGAGATTTGCAAAGTACATACGGATCTGAATGTTGAGGACCCGTTGACTATAAGACCTCTCTCACATGCAAAGCATGATCGAGCCCTAGAAACTAGTGGGTGTTAGATGCATAACAATGCGAATCACATGGTGATGTGAACTATATTATTGACTCTAGTTCAAGTGGGAGACTGTTGGAAATATGCCCTAGAGGCAATAACAAATTAGTTATTATCATATTTCCTTGTTTATGATAATCGTTTATTATCCATGCTATAATTGTATTGATCGGAAACTCGGATACATGTGTAGATACATAGACAACACCATGTCCCTAGTATGCCTCTAATAGACTAGCTCGTTGATCAAAGATGGCTATGGTTTCCTAGTAATGGACATGAGATGTCATTTGGTAACGGGATCACATCATTAGGAGAATGATGTGATGGACAAGACCCAAACTACAAACGTAGCATATGATCGTGTAAGTTTATTGCTACTGTTTTCTGCATGTCAAGTATATGTTCCTATGACCATGAGATCACGCAACTCACTGACACCAGAGGAGTACCTTGTGTGTATCAAACATCGCAACTTAACTAGGTGACTATAAAGGTGCTCTACAGGTATCTCCAAGGGTGTCTGTTGGGTTGCAATGGATCAAGACTGGGATTTGTTACTCCGTGTGACGGAGAGGTATCTCAGGGCCCACTCAGTAATACAACATCACAATAAGCCTTGCAAGCAATGTAACTAAGTGTTAGTCACGGGATCTTGTATTACGGAACGGGTAAAGAGACTTGCCAGTAACAAGGTTGAACTAGGTATGGAGATACCGACGATCGAATCTCGGGCAAGTAACATACCGAAGAACAAAGGGAACATCATACGGGATTAACTGAATCCTTGACATAAAGGTTCAACTGATAAAGATCTTCGTAGAATATGTAGGAATTAATATGGGCATCCAGGTCCCGCTATTGGTTATTGACCGTAGAGGTGTGTCGGTCATGTCTACATAGTTCTCGAACCTGCAGGGTCTGCACACTTAAGGTTCGGTGACGTTTCGGTACTACAGAGTTATGTATGGTGGTGTCCGAAGGTTGTTCGGAGTCCCGGATGAGATCTTGGACGTCATGAGGAGCTCCGGAATGGTCCGGAGGAAAAGATGGATATATAGGAAGTCCTGTTTTGGTCGCCAGAAAGGTTTCGGGCTCATCGGTAGTGTACCGGGAGTGCCGGGAGTGTCCCGGGAATGGCGGTAGTGTACCGGGAGATCATCGGGAGGGGTATTTCGACCCAAGAGGCTACATGGGCTGTGGGAGAGTAAATACCTGCCCTTTGTGGGCTGGTGGAAGTCCCACACAAGGCCCATGCGGCTGGGAAGAAAAGCCCAAAGAGAAAAAGGTGGGAAAAGGCAAAAAGGCAAAAATAAGGAGGAGTCCTAGTCCTACTAGGATTGGAGGAGGAATCCTCCAATCCTCCTTGGTTCGGCCAACCCAAGGTCTGGATCCTTGGGAGCCAAGCCTCCTCCTCTCTTCCTCCTATATATACTAGAGGTTTTAGGGTTTTTGGCACTAGATTTTCAGCCATGTGCTACCCGTTCCTCCAGTGCATAGTTTCTCCTCTAGATCGGATTTCTGCAGTGCTTAGGCGAAGCCCTGCCGGAATAGCTCCACCACCATCGCCGGAGCGCCATCATGCTGCCGGAGAACTCTTCTACCTCTCCGCTCCCTCTTGCTGGATCAAGAAGGCAGAGATCTTCATCAAGCTGTACGTGTGCTAAACGCGGAGGTGCCGTCTGTTTGGCGCTATATCAGAAGGACCATGATCAAGATCGTGAGGCGGATCGTGATGATATCACAGGACGGATCGTGATGAGTTCGCGGGATGAATCGTGATGAGATTGCGGGACGGATCGTGATGAGTTCGCGGGACGGATCGTGATTGGATCACGGGACAGATCGTGATGAGATCGCAGGATGCTCGGCGATTTGGATCGCGAAGACGTTCGACTACACCAACCGCGTTTCTTAGCGCTTCCTGCTTAACGATCTACAAGGGTATGTAGATCCATTCTCCCTCTTATAGATTCTCATCACCATGGATAGATCTTGCGTGTGTGTAGGAAATTTTTTGTTTCCCATGCAACGTTCCCCAACGGCGACATCCCCGATGGCGACACAATGATGGAGATCATCATGATGGAGATCATGGTGTTATGCCAGTGACGATGAAGATCATGCCGGTGCTTTCAAGATGGAGATCAAAAGCACAAGTTCATGGCCATATCATGTCACTTATGATTTTCATGTGATGTTAATCCTTTTATGCACCTTGTTTTGCTTAGGACGACGGTAGCATTATAAGGTGATCCCTCACTTAAATTTTAAGATAAATTGTGTTCTCTCCGAGTGTGCACCATTGCGAAAGTTCGTCGTGTTGAGACACCATGTGATGATCGGGTGTGATAGACTCTACGTTCACATACAACGGGTGCAAGCCAGTGTTGCAGAAGCGGAACACTGGGTTAAACTTGACAAGCCTAGCATGTACAGACATGGCCTTGGAACACAAGAGACCGAAAGGTCGAACATGAGTCATATAGTAGATATCATCAACATGATGATGTTCACCATTGAAACCACCTCAACTCACGTCGTGATCGGACTTGAGTTGGTGAATTTGGATCATGTATCACTCAGATGACCTGAGGGATGTCAATTTGAGTGGGAGCTTTAGTAATTTGATTAACCAAACTCATTATCTTGAACAATAGGCTTACTAACCTTTGCTTATTTATGTTGTAGATCAATAGCTCGCGCAGTAGCACCCCAGAATTTTAATGTGTTCCTAGAGAAAGCTAAGTTGAAAGATGATGGAAATAACTTTGTGGACTAGGCCCGTAATCTGAGGATTATGCTCACGACTTCCTAGAAGACTTATATCCTTGATGCACTGCTTGGTGACCCACCCGCTTCCGTGTCATCCGAAGACGTTAAGAACGCTTGGGAGGCGCATTTTGGAGATTACTCAATAGTTCAATGTGCATTGTTGTATGGATTAGAACCAGGACTTCAAAGACGTTTTGAACGTCATGGAGCATATGAGATGTTTCAAGAGTTGGAGTTTATCTTTAAGAAGAATGCCCGGATCGAGAGGTATGAGACCTCCGATAAGTTCTATGTTTGAAAGATGGAGGAGAACGGGTCTATCAGTGAACATATACTCAAAATTCTGGGTATTCGACCCGTCTGGCGGAGTTTGGGATACCCCTTCCACTGCAGGCCATCACTGACAGAGTTCTTCAATCAATGCCACCTAGCTACAAGATCTTCTTGATGAACTATAACATGCATAGAATGAACAAGTCAGTCGTCGAGCTATTTCCGATGCTAAAAGTCGCTGAGTCTGAAATCCAGAAAGAACATCAAGTGTTGATGGTCAATAAAACACTAGTTTCAAGAAGAATGGCAAGGGAAAGAAGGGTAACTCCAAGAAGGGTGGCAAAGCAATTGCTCCTCCCATGAAGAAACCCAAGGCTGGACCCAAGCTAGAAGCTGAGTGATTTCATTGCAAGGGAACTGGTCACTACTAGAAGAATTGCCCCAAGTATCTGGCTGACAAGAAGGCGGCCAACAACAAACAAGGTATATATGACATACATGTTATTAATGTGTACCTTACTAGCTCTCGTTTCAGTGCCTGGGTATTTGATACCGGTTCGGTTGCTCACATTTGCAACTCAAAGCAGGACCTACGGAATAGATGGAGGTTGGCTAAGGACAAAGTGACGTTGTGTGTGGGAAATGGTTCCAAGGTTGATGTGATCGCCGTTGGCACACTCTCTCTTCGATTACCATCGGGATTGGTGATGAACCTGAATAATTGTTATTTAGTGCCTGCGTTAAGCATGAATATTATATCTGGATCTTGTTTATTGCGAGACGGTTACTCATTTAAATCAAAGAATAATGGTTGTTCTATTTATATGAGTAATATCTTTTATGGTCATGCACCCAATGTGAGGGGTTTATTCATGTTGAATCTTGATAGTGATGATACACATGTTCATAACATCGACGCCAAAAGATGTAGAGTTGATAATGATAGTACCACTTTCTTGTGGCACTGCCGTTTGGGTCATATTTGTGTAAAACACATGAGGAAGCTCCATGTTGATGGACTTTTGGAGTCAATTGATTTTGAATCACTTGACACATGTGAACCATGCCTCATGGGCAAGATGACTAAAACGCCGTTCTTTGGAACAATGGAACGGGCGAGTGATTTGTTGGAAATCGTACATACTGATGTGTGCAGTCCGATGAACATTGAGGCACGTGGTGGATATCGTTATTTTCTCACTTTCACTGGTGACTTAAGTAGATATGGGTATATTTACTTAATGAAACACAAGTCTGAAACGTTTGAAAAGTTCAAATGATTTCACAGTGATGTTGAGAATCATCGTAACAAGAAGATTAAATTCCTGCGATCTGATTGAGGAGGTGAATATCTGAGTTATGAGTTTGGCAGTCACTTAAGACAGTGTGGAATTGTTTCACAATTGAGACCGCCTGGAACACCGCAGCGTAATGGAACACCGCAGCGTAATGGTGTGTCCGAACGTAAAGATGTTTCTATGGAGCCAACGACGGTTGAAGAGGAAGTTAATGACGATGATCATGAAACTTCGGATCAAGTTACTATTGAACCTCGTAGGTCGACGAGGGCGCGTACAGCTCCTGAGTGGTACGGCAACCCTGCCTTGGAGGTCATGTTGTTAGACAACGATAAACCTACGAGCTATGGAGGAGTGATGATGGGCCCGGATTCTGAGAAGTGGTTAGAGTCCATGAAATCCGAGATGGGATCCATGTATGAAAACAAAGTATGGACTTTGGAAGTATTACCTGAAGGGCGAAAGGCCATTCAGAACAAATGGATCTTTAAGAAGAAGACGGACGCAGACGGTAATGTCACCGTCTATAAAGCTCAACTTGTGGCAAAGGGTTTTTCACAAGTTCAAGGAGTTGACTACGATGAGACCTTCTCACCCGTAGCGATGCTTAAGTCCGTCAGAATCATGTTAGCAATAGCTGCATATTTCGATTATGAAATTTGGCAGATGGATGTCAAAACAGTGTTCCTTAACGGTTTCCTTGAGGAAGAGTTGTATATGATGCAACCAAAAGGTTTTGACGATCCGGAGAATGCTGACAAAGTTTGCAAACTCCAGCGATCCATTTATGGACTAGTGCAAGCATCTCGGAGATGGAATAAGCTCTTTGATGAGGTGATCAAAGTGTTTGGGTTTATACAAGTTTATGGAGAAGCTTGTATTTACAAGAAAGTGAGTGGGAGCTCTATAGCGTTTCTAATATTATACGTGGATGACATATTGTTGATTGGAAACAGTATAGAAATGCGGGAAAGCGTGAAGGAATATTTGAACAAGAGTTCATCAATGAAGGACCTGGGAGAAGCTGCTTTCATATTAGGCATTAAGATCTATACAGATAGATCGAGACGCTTGATAGCACTTTCACAAAGCACATACCTTGATAAAGTTTTGAAGAAGTTCAAAATGGATCAGTCCAAGAAGGGGTTCTCGTTTGTGTTACAAGGTGTGAAGTTGAGTAGGACTCAATGCCCAGTGACTGCAGAAGATAGAGAGAAGATGAGTGTCATCCCCTATGCTTCAGCCATGGGCTTTATCATGTATGTGATGTTGTGCGCAAGACCCGATGTTGGTCTTCCATAAGTATGGCCAGAAGGTTTCAAAGTGATCCTGGAATGGAGCACTAGACAGCGGTCGAGAATATCCTTAAGTACCTGAAAAGGACTAAGGAAATGTTTCTAGTTTATGGAGGTGATCAAGAGCTTGTCGTAAAGGGTTACGTCGAGCAAGCTTTGACACTGATCCGGATGACTCTAAGTCACAAACCGGATACGTATTTATTCTCAATGTGGGAGCAGTAAGCTGGTGCAGGTCCAAGCAGAGCGTGGTAGCCGATTCTACATGCGAAGCGGAGTACATCGCAGCCTCGGAGGCAGCGAAGGAAGGTGTCTGGATGAAGGAGTTCATGACAGATCATGGAGTATTGCCGAGTGAACTGAATCTAGTGGATCTGTTCTATGATAACACTGGCGCCATTGCCATAGCCAAGGAACCAAGGTTTCACAAGAGGACCAGACACATAAAGCGGCACTTCAATTCCATCCGCGAATACATCAAGGAGGAGGACATAAATATTTGCAAAGTGCACACGGATCCGAATGTTGCAGACCCATTGACTAAACCTCTTCCAAGGGCTAAACATGATCAACAACAGAATTGTATGGGTATTCGATTCATTACAATGTAAATCACATAGTGATGTGAGCTAGATTATTGACTCTACTGCAAGTGGGAGACTGTTGGAAATATGCCCTAGAGGCAATAAGAAAATGGTTATTATTATATTTCCTTGTTCATGATAATCGTTTATTATCCATGGCTCCATGCTATAATGGTATTGATTGGAAACACATTGCATGTGTGAATATATAGATAACACTTTGTCCCTAGTGTGCCTCTAATAGACTAGCTCGTTGATCAAAAATGGTCAAGGTTTCCTAGCCATTGACATGAGATGTCATTTGATAATGGGATCACATCATAAGGAGAATGATGTGATGGACAAGACCAAAACTATAAACGTAGCATATGATCATGACAGTTTATTGCTACAGTTTTCTGCATGTCAAGTATATGTTCTTATGACCATGAGATCATGCAACTCACTAACACCGGAGGAGTGCCTTGTGTGTATCAAACGTCGCAATGTAACTAGGTGACTATAAAGGTGCTCTATAGGTATCTCCTAGGGTGTCTGTTGGGTTGGCATGGATCAACGCTGGGATTTGTTACTCCGTGTGACGGAGAGGTATCTTAGGGCCCACTCGATAATACAACATCACAATAAGCCTTGCAAGCAATGTGACTAAGTGTTAGCCACGGGATCTTGTATTACGGAATGAGTAAAGAGACTTGCCAGTAACGATATTGAACTAGGTATGGAGATACCGACAATCGAATTCGGGGCAATTAACATACCGAAGAACAAAGGGAACATCATACGGGATTAACTGAATCCTAGACATACAGGCTCGACCGACAAAGATCTTCATAGAATATGTAGGAATCAATATGGGCATCTAGGTCCCACTATTGGTTATTGACCGTAGAGGTGTCTCGGTCATGTCAACATAGTTCTCGAACCCGCAGGGTCTGCACACTTAAGGTTCAGTGACGTTTCGATACTATAGAGTTATGTATGGTGGCGACCGAAGGTTGTTTAGAGTCCCGAATGAGATCCCAGACGTCACGAGGAGCTCTGGAATGGTTTGGAGGTAAAGATTGATATATAGGAAGTCCTGTTTTGGTCACCGGAAAAGTTTCGGACTCATCGGTAGTGTACCGGGAGTGTCGGGAGGGTGCCGGGGGAACATCAGGAGGGGTATGTCGACCTAAGAGGCTACTTGGGCTGTGGGAGGAGGAATACCAACCCTTAGTGGGCTGGAAGAAGTCCCACAGAAGTCCCATGCGGCTAGGAAGGAAACCCAAGGTTGAAAAGAGGCCCAAGTGGGAAAAGGAGGAGTCCTAATCCTTCTAGGAGTGGAGGAGGAGGACTCCACCCTCCCACTTAGGCCGAACCAAGGCTGGCCCCTTGGGGGCAAGTCTCCTCCCTCCCCTCCTCCTATATATACTAGAGATTTTGAGGGTTTTTGACATAGAAATTTAGCCACGTGTTGCCCTCTCCTCTAGATCGTAGTTTCTCCTCTAGATCGGTTTTCAGCGGTGCTTAGGCGAAGCCCTGTTGGAATAGCTCCACCACCATTGCCGCAACGCCGTCGCGCTGACAGAGAACTTGTCTACCTATCCGCTCCCTCTTGATGGATCAAGAAGGCGGAGATCGTTATCGAGTTGTACGTGTGCTGAACGCAGAGGTGTTGTCCGTTCGGTGCTAGATCGGGACGGATCGTGATTGGATCGCGGGACGCTCAGCGATTTGGATCGCGAAGATGTTCGTCTACATCAACCCGTTTCTTCACGCTTCCCATTTAGCGATCTATAAGGTTATGTAGATCCACTCTCCCTCTCGTAGATGCTCATCACCATGGATAGATCTTGCGTGTGTGTAGGAAATTTTTGTTTCCCATGCACCGTTCCCCAACACGAACACCAATCTTTATTTCCCCACCGCTACCCGTGGAATCTTAAGTGCAAAATTGTGCCTCCTCGACACATACTTTGCTGGTCCTGAGGTTGTGTGGTGGGGGTGAGTCCCTATAGAGGCAGGAGGAAGGATCTGAGTTTTCGGTTTGAAACCGAACTCGCTTCCCAGCCTTCTGTGCCTTTATGGCGGATGTCGGAACTTGCCGATCTTTGTTGTAGCTAAATTCGGCCGCTAAGGCCAATGCATGTTCCTCAGTTCTAAGGGAGCGCTCTCTATTGCCGTTGACAGTAATGACCCTCTTGGGGCCCGACATCTTGAGCTTGAGGTATGCATAGTGTGGGACCACATTGAAACGAGCCAACGTATTCCGACCAAGCAGCACATGATAGCTGTTGTGGAAGGGCACAATGTCGAAGATCAAATCTTCGCTGCGAAAGTTATCGGGCGAGCCGAGCACAACTTCCAGATGTACGGAGCCTGTACATCGGGCCTCAATGCCTGGGATCACTCCTTTGAAGGTAGTGCTGTTGGGTTTGATCCTTCACGGATCTATGCCCATCTTTTTCACCGTATCTGAGTATATCAGGTTTAGGCTACTTCCTCCGTCCATTAGGACTTTTTTGAGGTGATACCCATCTATGATGGGATCTAGGACGAGTGTCGCTGAACCCCCATGGCGGATACTGGTCGGATGATCACGCTGATCAAAGGTGATCGGGTAAGCCGACCATGGGTTGTACTTCGGGGCTACGGGTTCCACATCATAGACCTCCCTAAGGGCGTGCTTCCTCTCCTTCTTTGGTATATGGGTGGCGTATATCATGTTCACCGTTTTGAATTCGGGAGGGAATTTCTTCTGTCCGCCACCAATTGGACCCTGAGGTTCATCCTCGTCTTTGCTGCGAGATCTTTTGCCTTGGTCCTTGGGCGGTATCTTGCCAGCCTGTTTGAACACCCAGGAGTTGTGGTGTGTGTGGTTGGCGGGCTTTTCCGAACTCCCATGGATTTGGCAAGGCCTTTCCATGATCTTCTCCAGGTGAGTGGGTGCATCACGATTGCCTTTAGGAGGCTTCTTCCGCTGCCCAGGTCGGGAGTTGCGGAATCCGACGTTTACAGCCGTATCATCGGCATCGCTATTATTGTGTCAGCGCTTGTTCTTATTGCTCTTCAGTTTTGAGTTCCCATACCAGGCTTCATGTGCTACGGGATCATCGAAATTGTGGTTGCATCTTGCCAGCCAATTGTCTTTGCCTATGCAGAAGCGGGTCATGAGGAAGGTAAGGGCGGACATGGTCTGAGGCTTGTCCTGGCCTAGTTGGCGGGCCAGTCATTCGTCCTGAATATTGTGCCGGAAGGAGGTTGTGTCCTCGGCATCCGGACAGTCGACTATTTGGTTCTTCTTAGTCAAGAACCGATTACAGAATTGCCGAGACTCGCCAGGCTTCTGGACAACGTTGCTGAGATCGGAAGAGTCCGGCGGGCGGACATAGGTTCCCTAGAATTTAGAGTGGAACACATCTTCTAGGTCTTCCCAGCATCCAATGGAGTTTTCGGGAAGGCTGTTTAACCAGTGCCGAGCTGGCCCCTTCAGCTTAAGAGGGAGGTATTTGATGGCATGGAGATCGTCTCCTCGCGCCATGTGGATGTGGAGGAGGAATTCCTCGATCCATACGGTTGGGTCAGTGGTCCCATCATATTGTTCTATATTCACGGGTTTAAACCCTTCGGGGAACTGATGCAGCATTACCTCATGTGTGAAGCACAGTGGGTGAGTGGTGCATCTGACCCGTGCTATGTCGTGCCTGTATTCAGCATCTGTATGGGGCCAGTTGCATTCGCGGACTCTGTTGTTTTGGTCGAACCATGGTCTGTATCTGCCCCGTCTATCGGGCGAGTACTCTCTGGATCCATAGATGGATCTTGTGCGGCCTGCCCTGTGATCCAGGACATCTCACAGGTCGAACCTATCATTGGGCTCTAATGGCTCCTTACCCCTTCTCCGGGGCACTGCCGGTATATAACCGGTGCCGTCGGTCGTCCTGTCCCGACCACAAGGGGGGTGGTCCGGCTTGTCGTATGGAGTACACGGCCTGGAGACGGAGTATCAATGAGTTCATCATTGAGCTGCGGCAGCAGCCTCCTCCGAGGGTAGCTTTTGGTCTGGTTTGACATACCAGCGTCGTATACTTCCTCATTTGAGAGGACTTTCGTCCATCGATCATTGAGATCGTCCTGTTCAGCTTTGAGTTGTCGTTCTTTGGCCTTTAGCCTGCGAGCCATTGCTATGAGTCGTTGCCTGATTTCTTCCTGGTCCTCAAGGTTATCAGGGATGTACAAGTCATCGCCTTTCGGTATATCTTCCTCCTCGAGGGGGGAAGGTAATCATCACCCTTGGAGTCGTTGATGTTATCGGGTTTGTTTTGGTCCTCAGGCCCCTTCGGACCCTCTAACGGGTGCTCGGGGATATTGGTGTTGCCATGATCAGTGGGGGTATTACCGTCCCCGTTGCTGATAATGGCTTTCCTTTCCTTTTTGCTTTTGGACCGCTTATGCGATTTCCGGCGCCTTGATGGCGCATCGCCTCATTTGTCGCCGTCATTCTGAGGTGTGTTGTTGCCATTGGTGGCGGGAATATCCACCATGTAGACGTCGTATGTAGAAGTGGCGGTCCAATTCTCGGTGTTAACGGGGGTGGGAGCACAGTCCTCCTCATCCATGTATTCTGTCTCCTCGGAGGCATAGTCCAGCATGTCGGTTAAATCCTTGACAATGGATATCAAGTGGGTGGTGGGTGGGTCAAAAAATTCATCCCGGCCCGCACCATAACCGAACCGAGCGTAGATCGGGGGTGGATCATCGGTGATCTTCATCGACGAAAATCGATCCAGGG
This sequence comes from Hordeum marinum, assembly GCA_022496015.1. Classification (NCBI taxonomy): domain Eukaryota; kingdom Viridiplantae; phylum Streptophyta; class Magnoliopsida; order Poales; family Poaceae; genus Hordeum; species Hordeum marinum. Next base: position 12,843,038 of record CM039674.1, read on the forward strand.
CCTCGTCGACTGCTGAGGGCCCGATCGGATCCAGCTGTTCGGAATTCATGGAGTTAACCTTCACGAAGTCCAGACATGGGAAGTGTTCGGCAAGAACACATGTTTGGTCATATGGCTTAATGGCCGTATCGGGATAAGAGATCAGCTCATCGCCATGGATGACCCCATCGGCATGTCCGAAGAAGGAGTTCAAGGTTAAAGCCTTAGAGTCCTCACGGCCTACAGGCGAAGCTGCGAGCCCGATTAATGACAAGTCACCCCTAGAGTCGATGGAGAACTCTAAGTTTCCAAATCTAACCTCTCTATCAGGGGCGAAGTTCTCAACGCGGCCTAGACGGCCGGTGGAATCAGCGTGCAGCACAACGCTGCCGAAAGCAAAGATCTGTCCGGGGACAAAAATGTCCATGTTGCAGACCTCTTCGTTGATGAAAAGGCTAGGCGTCGATTCCATCTTGCTCACAGAGGAACTCTCAATGAAAGCACCAATGTCGGTGTCAAAACCGCCGGATCTCGGGTAGGGGGTCCCGAACTATGAGACTAGGATCAACGGTAACAGGAGACGAAGGGGACACGAGTTTACCCAGGTTCGGGCCCTCCTATGGATGTAATACCCTACATCATGCTTGGTTGTATTGATGATATGGGGGGTTACAGAGTTGATCTACCTCAAGATTGAATAGCTAACCCTAGATGAGTTGTTCTATGTCAACACCCTAAAACCCTCCGGCTTATATAGGTGTCGAGGATGCCTATGGTTTACACATGGTCGGTTACATGCCAAAGAGATAAACGTGCCTATTTACTACATCAAACATGAAGCACAAGCCATGCATCCCGAAGCTTCCATCCTAGATACTGGGCCTTCAAATCTTCTGGTGTTCGGTAAGTAGACCTCATAGTCCGGCACATAACAATAGGTCGGCTATCCGAGGACCCCCTAATCCAGGACTCCCTCAGCTACTATCTTTTTTCCACAAATGTGCTTCAAAATAGCACCATGATCTTCATGATAGAGAATCTCCTATTTTTTCACTTTCATATACTAGTGGGAAGTTTTCACTATATAACTTGGCTTGTATATTCCAATGATGGGCTTCCTCAAATTGCCCTATGTCTTCATGAGCAAGCAAGTTGGATGCACACCCACTTAGTTTCTTTTTGAGCTTTCATACACTTATAGCTCTAGTGCATCCGTTGCATGACAATCCATACTCACTCACATTGATATCTATTAATGGGCATCTCCATAGCCCATTGATACGCCTAGTTGATGTGAGACTATATTCTCCTTTTTCTTCACAACCTCGACCATATTCTATTCCACCTATAGTGTTATATCCATGGCTCATGCTCATGTATTGCGTGAGAGTTGAAAAGGTTTGAGAACATAAAAGGTGTGAAACACTTGCTTGACTTGTCATCGGGGTTGTGCATGATATAAATACTTTGTGTGGGGAAGATGGAGCATAGCCAGACTATATGATTTTGTAGGGATAACTTTCTTTTGCCATTATATTTTGAAGAGATACAATTGCTTTGTTAGTATGCTTGAAATATTATTGTTTTTATGTCAACATTAATCTTTTGTTTTGAGTCTTCATGCCACAATAAAGGATATTACATGGATATATATGTTAGGTAGCATTCCACATCAAAAATTCTGTTTTTATAACTTACCTACTCAAGGAAGAGCAGGAATTAAGCTTGGGGATGTTGATACGTCTCCAACGTATCCATAATTTTTGATTGTTCCATGCTATTATATTATCTGTTTTGGACGTTTTATATGCATTAATATGCTATTTTATATTATTTTTGGGACTAACCTATTAACCTAGAGCCTAGTGCCAGTTTTCTGTTTTTCCTTGTTTTTGAGTATTGTAGATAAGGAATATTAAAGGGAGTCCAAATGAAATAAAATCTCCGTGATGATTAATCTTGGACCAGAAGACATCTACCAGACTAGGAGAGGAAGGCAGGAGACCTGCCAGGAGGCCACAAGCCACCCTGGCGTGGCCAGGGGGCATGCCCCCTAGCTTGTGGCCCCCCAGCAGGTCTTCCAACCCTAATCTTCGGCCTATAAATTCCCAAATATTTCCCTAATACCAAAAAGATCCACGAAAATACTTTTCTGCCGCCGCAAGCCTCTGTTCGAGTTAGATTCCATCTTGGAGACTTTTTTGGTAATCTGCCGGAGGGGGGTTCGATTACGAAGGGCAACTACATCAACTCCATTGCCCCTCTGATGATGCGTGAGTAGTCCACCACAGACCCATGGGTCCATAGCTAGTAGCTAGATGGCTTCTTCTCTCTCTTTGTGCTTCAATACCATGTTCTTCATGATCTTCATGGGGATCTATCCGGTGTAATACTCTTTTGCGGTGTTTTTGTCGAGATCCAATGAATTGTGGGTTTATGATCAGCTTATCTATGAATATTATTTGGTTCCTCTGTGAATTCTTATATGCATGATTTCATATATTTGCAAGTCTCTTCGATTTATTGGTTTGGTTTGGCCAACTAGATTGGTAATTCTTGCAATGGGAGAAGTGCTTAGTTTTGGGTTCAATCTTGCGGTGTCCACACCCAGTGACAATGTAGGGGTAGCGAGGCATGTATTGTATTGTTGTCATCGAGGGTAAGAAGATGGGGTTTGCATCATATTGCTTGAGTTTATCCCTCTACATCATGTCATCTATCCTAATGCGTTACTTTGTTCTTCATGAACTTAATACTCTAGATGCAGGCAGGAGTCGATCGATGACTGGAGTAATAGTAGTAGATGCAGAATCGTTTCGGTCTACTTGACACGGACGTGATGCCTATATGCATAATCATTTCCTTGGACATCTACATGATTATTCGCTTTTCTATCAATTGCTTGACAGTAATTTGTTTACCCACCGTGATACTTTCCTTCAAGAGAGAGGCCTCTAGTGAAATCTATGGCCCCGGGTCTACTTTCCATAATATAGTTTCAGATCTATAAACCAAAAATACCAAAAATATCTTGCTGCAATTTATTTATCTTCTACTTTCCGCACTCGTTTACATCTATCCCTTTCAGATCTAATCCTTGCAAATAACCGTGAAGGGATTGACAGCCCCTTTATAGCGTTGGGTGCAAGAGTTTGATTGTTTGTGTAGGTGCATCCATTGGTGACTTGCTTGTTCCTCCTACTCGATTGATACCTTGGTTCTCATCAACTGAGGGAAATAATTATCTACTTTGCTGCATCACCCTTTCCTCTTCAAGGGAAAACTAACGCAAGCTCAAGAGGTAGCAAATAGTGTTCTTTAGCCTTGATATTTTGAAAGACATGATTATTATTTGCGATGCCTGAGTATTAATGTCTTTATGTCAAATTATAGACTATTGCTTTAAATCACTCGTGTCTTAATATTCATGCCATGATTAGATATATGATCAAGGTTGTTCTAGGTAGCATTCCACATCAAAAATTATCTTTTTTATCATTTACCGACTCGAGGATGAGCAGGAATTAAGCTTGGGGATGCTAGTACGTCTCCATCATATCTATAATTTTTTATTTTTCATTCCAATATTATACAACTTTCACATATTTTTGGCAACGTTTTATATGATTTATTGGACTAACATATTGATCCAGTGCCCAGTGTCAGTTCCTGTTTCTGTTTATTTTTTGTTTCGCAGAAATTCCATATCAAATGAAGTCCAAACGCAATAAAAAATTACGGAGAATTGTTTCAGAATATTTGTGAATTTTGGGAGGTGGAATCAATGAAAAAGGAGGCACACAGCCACCACAACCCACCAGGGCGCGACCCAGGGCCTAGGCGCGGGGTGATGGGTTGTTCTCACCTCATAAGTCAGTTGGAGCTCTACTTCGGGCGCAAGGAAGCTTATATCTGGAAACAATTGTGTTAAAATCTCAACGCAACCGGAGTTACGAATCTCCGGGAATATAAGAAAGAGTTTTTGGCCATAAAACAGGAATGCGAAACAGAAGAGAACAGAGAGGGAGGTCCAATCTCGGAGGGGCTCCTACCCCTCCGCCGCCATGGTAGACATGGAACAGAGGGGGAACTCTCCTCCCATCTAGGGGGAGGCCAAGGAATAATAAGGAGGGGGATCTCTCCCCCTCTCTCCCGGTGGCGTCGGAACGCTGCCGGGGCAATCATCGTGACGGCGATCTACACCAACAACTTCGCCGCCATCAACACCAACTCTCTCCCCCTCTATGCAGTGGTGTAACACCTTTCTTTCCCGCTGTAATCTCTACTTAAACATGGTGCTCAACTCCATATATTATTTCTCAATGATATTTGGCTATCCTATGATGTTTGAGTAGATCTCTTTTGTCCTATGGGTTAATTGCGGTATGATGTTATTGATATGAGTTGTATGTTGATATGGTGTTGTCCTATGGTGCCCTCCATGTCTCGCAAACATGAGGGATCCCCGTTGTAGGGTGTTGCAATATGTTCATGTTTTTCCTATGATGGGTTGCGTGAGTGACAGAAGCACAAACCCGAGTAGGTGGGTTGTTGCGTATGGGAGTAAAGAGGACTTGACACTTAATGCTATTGTTAGGTTTTACCTTAATGAACTTTGGTAGTTGCGGATGCTTGATAGAGTTCCAATCATAAGTGCATATGATCCAGGTACGGAAAGTGTGTTAGTGTATTGCTCTCCCTCATTACATATAAAAAGTATTTATCATATTATATTCAATTACCTAGGGATAATCTTTATCTTGCGTTACCCAAAAAGCCTTCTACTAAGCTATTTAATTTTATTGTTCTTTTATTAAAACAGCACTTAACTTTTATTTCCACATTCTTTATTATCTTGCAAAGTACTTCTAGTTTTATTCCAGCAAAGTAGTTTCATACTTGTTCTAGGTAAAGCAAGCATTAGCGTGCATAGAGTTTTATCGGTGGTTGATAGAACTTTAGGGAATATTCGTTCTACCTTTAGCTCCTCTTTGGGTTCGACACTCTTACTTATCAAAAAAGGCTACAAACGACCCCTTACATTTGTGGGTTATCAACCATTCCTACACAAATGCGAGCAAATGTTCTTTTCTAGGGGTGCAATGGCTAATATTTTAAAATGACATGGAATGACATATTTCTAAATATGTACTTCCTCCGTAACCTAATATAAGAGTGTTTAGAACACTATTTTAGTAATCTAAACGCTCTTATATTAGTTTACAGAGGGAGTAGTAATTATAGTGGCATGTTTCAATTTATGAAAATAGTAATGTCATTTATCAAAACCAAAAAATATAGTAGTGGCTTATATCAAATTTACCTTCTTTAATTATTTCATCTATGTGCTCATGAATTGGATGATAATTCAGCTGATGGTTTGTATGGGCAAGGGTGGGGATGTACTTACGAGGGTTGCCTATTTAACACGTGTTATGTGATTAACTGAGTGACGTCCATGGGTCGCGTTAGTAGAATAGGTTATTTCCCCTAGCGGCGACTAGGGTTTCTTTAGTCTAGGCGGTTCGATCACCCTGAGTTATGCATCTTCGGCGGCTTTTCCCCTCCACCAACTACCAGATTTTCGTGATCACCCCTAGTCTCCATCACCACTACTTCACCACCATCCACCATCCTCCATCCCAATCTATTAAGGATGTGTTTGGTTGAGCTGCAGATTCTACAAAAGCTGTTATGAGCTGTGAGCTGTGAAAAAGTTGTTATGAACTTTCAGTTGTGGAAAAGTTGGAAGTTGTTTTGCTGAAACAACTGTGAAACTATGGATTTGACTGTGAATTGTTTGTAATGACCCTGGGCAATGAGTCAACATTTTTATGTACTACTTTACCGTCAAATGGTGATATTTACATTGGTAGGCAATAGAGTGACCGTTTTGCAAAGAAAAATTATGACAATTGAGATGATTCACAGCTAACATATACGGATTCAACGATTATACTTTCATGTTGCATATTACATATAAATAGATATTGATCCCATAATAATATTACAAAACACATTCAACGTAGAATATACGTATGGTTCACATGATCATAACCTCCACCAAAGATAACTAACCTATGTTGATATCGCAATATAAGCATCATCTATCCTGCTACGAATAGCATCCATGGTATCTTCATTCTCCTCCTCTTCAACGGGATCCGCTTGTGTTGGGGTTACTTCCTATCATAGCACTAGAGGTACATACTCATCATCGGCATCACATTTATCAAAAAAATTGTCACTCAACTTGCTATCACGAATGAAGTTGTGCAATGCCATGCAAGCAATGATTATATGCTTTTGTGTACGAGGTGAGAAACTTGGGATCCCTTTCAATATGTGCCACTTCTGCTTTAGCACCCCAAAAGCACGCTCAACGACATTGCGAAGGGACGAATGTGAAAAGTTAAACAACTCATACTTGCCTTGAGGTGGACGGTGACGACGAAGTCAAAATTCTGGTAGATGGTCTGTACTCCCCTTAAAAGGAGCAAGATAGCCTATCGGTTTGCTTACCCAGAGTCCGAGATAGTATTTCCCTGAAAACGAAAATCAAATCACCAAGTGCGTGTCTCACATAATAATATAATGAATGATGGCATAGGTTGTGATATTATACATTTAGGAGGTACATGAAATGAAGATAAGTATGCCAATGCATGATTTAGGATCCTTGAGTCATGTGCATAGCCTGGCCATCCTGCAAGCGCAAAGATAAACCTCATGTCAAAGTCACATATTGCGAGCACATTCTGTGATGTAAAACCATGCCGACATCTATGGTTAACCATGCTATCTGCAAGCACTTTTACTGGCACATGTGATCCATCTATGGCACCAATAGCGCCTTTGAAATGAGGCCAAAAACGTTCTTCTCTAATGTTTTCATGCTCATAGCTAATGTAGGATCTCTCGGTTTGATGGTATCTTTCGCCAACTTGCGCAAACATAACAAAACTTCCTTGAACTTTGTGTGAACCGTCCAAAGTGAGCGTACAAAACCGTTTTTGGCTTGAGCAAATACTTGAGGGCCTCCAACAATCTATAAGAACATGGCCAGTGACTCAATTGATGAGACATTACTAGTTGATGTCAAACCATATGTAGAAACAAGCAAATCACGAAGTGCCATGAAAACTTCCGGATTCATGTAGAACTTTTTATAGAAGTATCTGGGCCGACCATAACACTCCATGACCCATTCTAGTTCAGTTTGCTTGGCATCTCTTTATGTTTTGTTCAAGTACCGTTGAACATAGATGTTACCTAGGTTTCCATGATAGCAGCCTGACATGCAAGTTCAGCAAGAAGTTTCATTCTCTCTTGTCCCTGTCTGGCCACTTCTTCCATCTTTGCATCCATCTACACAAGAATGTAATAATGTTAACACATTCATCGTCAACAATATAGAAAAATATTTGCCAGAACATAGATATTTGGCACAATATTTAGCACAACATACATATTTGGCTCAACATAGATATTTGGCACAATATTTGGCAAAATATATATAGTTCACAACACTAGCAAATACGATTGATGTAAGCAAATAAGATTCACAACATAGGCAAATAAGGTTTTACAACATGAGAAAATATGGTTCACAACACGCGCTTCAACATCGCCTTCTCATGCTCCCTCTCTAGAAAATCAAACTTCCCTTCATTTGTTTCAAGAGCATTGAAGATTTCCCTAAACTCGGGCTTCACTATAAAAGTGAGGGTTGTGTGCATGAAAGCAGTTTTTTCTTTAACACCACAATCTTTCACCTACTTCATGACCTTTGAAATGGTAGGGACAAGGTTGGTTGCAGGAGGAGCTGATGATGCTTGAACACAAAAGGTTATCTTCTCCAGTTCACTTTCTATCTTCTCGCATGTCTGCTTGTACAATCGTAAGAAAGGACTCTTTTCTTCCTTCTCCTGGTGGACAGGTTTGGACAAGGGGGGGTTTGCGCTGGTTCGCTCGATCGGGAGGAATAGAGGCCCAATCGTTTCCCATTTACCAGTGGCAAAGGTGGGTAAATACCATCAAACTCTTAGGGACAGCTAAAAAGGTATTGATAAAGTTGAGGTTCACCTGTTTTGAAAATTACACTACGAAAAAGTTGTAACTTCTCGAGATTCTATTTCTCCTTTTATCTCATTTGGTTAGCTTATAGCTTTCAAAAGCGAGAAGTTGGCTTCAAAAGCTCAACCAAACACAATGATATTATCTGGGCGTGTGCAACGCATCCATTTCCAGTTGGCCCGAGATCTGTCCATTTTATTTCAATGTTTCGATAGAAAAATGAACCAACAACACCAACTCGCCCAGCATCGATCATCTGTGCCAAGTTAAAAGAAAAAGGACACTTGCAGTCTATAAACAGCGACATAATAATCACTAAGCCTTGGATTGACCAAATATCCTGTTGAGCGTAGCTGCCAATCGGACGCCGCCTTGCGCCAGCCTCAGGTTCACCACCGGCAGCCTACTCCCGAAATACTCATCTGCAGCCCACGAATACAGTGGTCATTTTTTATTTTATTTTATTTTTTTGCATGGACTACAGTGGTCATAAATGTTAGTGTGGCCGTATATACAACAATTATACATACCGCCCAGCGTCGAATCTTCCGTCACGTTCTTGTACGCCGAGTCGCATGCTGCAGCGATGCTCTCCGACCCATATCTTGCAGAGTTACAATGAGATCGATGAGACCATTAAATGCGATATTCTGGAATAATAATTATTACCATAAATACTTATTTAAGCGCTCCTAATTATACACAACTGAGTAAATACTGAAGATTTTCTGATATTTTTTCCCTGTGTAAAAGACGCAGCCAAGCAAACGTACATGTCCGGGCACGCCGTCTGGTTCTTGCCGCACTCCTCCCATGCCTGCACTTTGTCCGACCACGCACCCTGCATTCAGCCAATTGATCAGCGTCAGTTACTACAAAAAAATCATAAACCTACAAAGCGCGTCACCACATGATGAACAGCCACCACATATATATATCAGATGAAAAATTCTTCAGATCAATTTCAACACCTTTATGCTCTTGTTCAGCGCGTCGACGAATTCGCCCGCGCCTTCGTCGTAGTAGTCCTTCTCCGCCGTCTCGATGATGTTCACGTCCCAGACCTGGCAAAATATAACAACCAGATGTTACAAGTTTCAGCATTATTGCCACACTTTGTTAGTCTGAATTCTGAATGAGATGAGCGTTACATGGTGGAGGACGGTCTTCCTCCTGTACCAGTGGACGTCGATGGTGTTCCCTCCTTTGTCAGAGGCGAACCCCACATGCAGCGGCTACATAAACGAGAAGCATCAGCTGCCTGAACTTGCAACCTGCAACAGAAAGACTTGCAAGAATCGGGCAGTTGGGGTTTGGGAGGAGTGCTACCTGGTGGATGTCTCCCATGAAGTGTGAGAGGAACAGGAGTGCTTCCGTCAGGTTATCTGCAGCATTTCATACAGATAAACACACGGTATCTTCAGTAATTCTCCAAAAATGTGCTGAAGTTCAGTTTAAAAGTGAAAAAGTGCCGATGTTTGTAGGGTAGAAGTGAGCATTACATTGACCGGAAGAGGAAGATTTGGAAGATGGCGACGGCGGTGATGATCCGTAGGTGAGGAGCTGGGAGGTGTAGTTGTTGATGGCGCCGGCGACGCACCGGCCCTTGACGCCCTCCTCGTCCTTGCAGTCCCCTGAGACGACAACGGAGACCGGTGCAAAGATCAGGGACCATTTTGCTGCAGTCAGTTTCAGTCGAACTGAAGAGTGTGGGTTGATTGCTAGCACGTACTGTCGTAGGAGTAGCTGCAGACGTTGTCCGGGACGTCGATGAAGTGGAGCGGCGCCGACCAGTGGTACCTGAACCTGACCTTGTCGGCCCAGGAGCAGAGGCTGCTCAGGTTGCCGCCGGCGTCCGACGGCAGCAGGTCGCTCACCGCCTTCGCCGCCGCGTCGCTCAGCCGGCCCTGCGAACACGATCAGTAAACCACACAGCCTACCCGCAAGTTCACACCGTTCGACAAGATTCAGAAAGCCAGTGTACCTGCGCGATCTGGCAGACGATGAGGTGCCCGTCGACGCCCCAGCCGAGCGACGGCGCGGGGAGCACCGCAACGACGACGGCGAGGAGGAGCAGGAGCGCCGTGCCGGTCCGACGACCCTGCATCGCGGCGTCACTGGAAATGGAGACGGAGAGAATGACCAGATGACGGATCTCCGCTGCGTCTTTTATGCAGAAATTTTGGGATGCTGCGTATAAATGCGGGCGCGTTCAGGAAAGGAAAGAGGAGCAAATCTTTCGAGCAGACAGCGTACGCAGTAAAGCGCGCGATATCCTGCTAATCAATGCCGGCCATGAATCAAGTTCACACCATTGCATGAATGTTTTCTTGCTTTTGGGGTGGATGTTCACACCATGCTGAAAATGCAAACCATGTTCATACCCACGCCCGTATTGTGTGGGTGTCGTTTGTGAGCTGCGTGGAGGGTTTTCTGATGTGGATGCGTCGTCATTAAATTTGGCTCATTTAAGCCCATATATCTTAGTACTTTATTGGCTACTAGTATATACTCTACAAGATATGGAGGGAGTACCAGATTTCATTTATGCATGTTTAAAAACGAATGAATTCATTTGCCAAAATAATAGTAAGTACTGCTTTATTGGGCACCTAAAATGTTTGATTGTTAGAGCATCTCCAAAGGGCACGCGATTTTAGCGGCGGCGCTAGAAAAATCGCCCTTTTTACGCGCGCAGTCGTTTCAGGCGCTTTAGCGGACACGTAAAAAACGCGTGCGTGGTATAGTTGGTTCAGCCCACGAAGCACAACAGCATCGCGCGTCGCTTATTCGTGCGCCCGCTCCCACGCGCTGGACACTCGAGCGCTCGCGACCCACTACCATCCTCTCCGATCGCCCCGCCCCGTGCCGTCGCCGACGAAATTCGGCAGATGGAAGCCCGTGCCGACATCCTCCCAACCCCTTCCTACACCCGCGACCCCTCCGCCGCCGTCGGTGCAACCCCTAGCGTGGGGTTGAGCTTCGGCTTCGCCGCCGTCCTCCAAGCACCGGTCTTGCGCGTGGCCTTTTCATGGCGCCACGGACGACCTCGGCGGGTGGCGTCGCGCCGACGCCCGCCGTGAAGCCACGGGGCCCCCTCTCCGAGCGACCAAATGCGGCAACGGCGAAGGCGGGCAAGGTGTCCCGGAAGAAGAACAAAGCGGTGGACGGCTCTTCTAGGTGGCCGAAGAAGAAGCTTGCAAGGCATGTGGCGAATGCGACGCCGACCGAAGCGTTGGCGAGCTCGCTTGTTGCGCCGGCGGCCGATGCGCACAAGGTGTTTGATAAAATGCGCACAAGGTATGATTTCGTCCCTCTTTTTTCGTTGTTGTTTTTTACATGAATGGATACGTATGGATAGCTGAGTTTTCTTGTACATAGTTTGTAGTTTCAATGATGAGACATATATGTCGACTATGGGTGTTGGCTCCAACAATTCTCATTGGTCTCAAACCAATGAAGTGCATTTAAATGATCATGAGTTTGAGGTGGACGGGGATGATGAGGGTATCGTCGAAGCACCGAAAGGAAGAGCGGGCAACTACACCACGGAGGAAGACATCTTGCTATGCAATACATGGTTGCAAGTGTCTATGGATGCCAACGTTGGAGGGGACCAAAGTAGAGATGCATATTGGATCCGGATGAAGGAGCACTTTGATGTACACAACACGAGTGGAATTGACCGCAGGGAGAGATTTCTTCGCTCCCGGTGGTGGAAAATCAACAAAGATTGTCGAAGGTGGGTGGCGGCACTTAAGGTGGTTGACACGATCTACCCAAGTGGCACTAATGATAGAGATAGGGTAAGCCCTTTCTTTCATGCTAACTTGTCCCTCCCATGTTCATGTTTTTTTGTTGTTGTTGTTTGAAATGCGAACTTGTTTTTTTGTTCGTAGCTCACTATTGCACAAAACTTATTTCAAGGAGAAGATAAGAAGACCAAGAAAGGGAAGGTCAAGAAAGGGAGACCATCCGTGTTTGCCCAATGCTACAATCAGTTGAAGGATGAAGAGAAATGAAAGCCCCGTGATGAAGAAGAGGAGAGCAAGAAAAGCAAGACAACTATTAATTTGGATGATGACGAGGAGGGGGCATAAAGTGATGGCAGCAAGAGAAGCCCTACACCAAACTCGGTTGCCTACTCCAAGCCAAAAAGACCAATTGGAGGCAAGAAAGATGCAAAAGAAAAGAAGAAGAAGAAGAAGAAGAAGAAGAAGAAGAAGAAGAAGAAGAAGAAGAAGAAGAAGAGAAGAAGCACATGCCCCAGACTAAGAAGAA